>VXAU01001804.1:1638-82879 GCA_013399695.1 Formicarius rufipectus
TGATGAACTATATTTACTTATTTCATAGCTTTGCACTGCAGAAACATAAAAAGGAAACAATTATGGCCTCATAAGTTCACTTTTTTATCTAAAGAAGTTACTTATCTAAATAAGTTACTTTTTATCTAAATAAGTAACCAAAATGAACAAAATATATTGTAAAGATTAGTCACGCTTGCTGTCTATAGATCAGAAAGCCAGTGTGTATCTATTAGGGATTATTATTTTATATATTCTTTTATTCAGACAAGGAGAAGCTATTGGTGATCCCTTATTCTGCTTAGTGATGTTATTCTGCAAAGTAATGATAACACGGAGTACCAAAAATCATCAAGTCATCTGTGTGTCACTGAAATCAGAGTTAAGCTTTTTTCTGAAGATTTCCATTTACATCCACTTTCACATACCATAGAGGCATTTGCACTATTATTAAATTCTTTGGAGAAGCTGCCATTTCACTTTTGATCACAGTCCTGAAGTTGCTGCATTCATGAAAGAAAAATGTGTGCCCAAATAATTGCCCAAAATGTAGAAAGTAAAACAATGCAATTAGTATGTTCATCTGGAAAATAAATTGATTTTAAGATTCGTTAAGATACATAATGTTTCTGTGTAGAACTATGTCACTTCAACTTGACTTTCAGCAAAAGTTAAAGACTCATCAGATAGTGTAGCTACTTAGAGATAGCACTGATTCAAAGTGTTCTGATCAGAGTGGCAAAAAATGAATGTTCTGATAACTCTGGAAAGTAAAATAAAGGCATCTATCTCAAAACTTAACTCTTCCAATGTTAACATTTCTTGGAGAAGAAAAAAAAAAAAAAAAAGGAAATAAAACCAGTTAAGTTGAAGGCAAGCTGATGGATGGCCTTTCCACATCCATGTGAAGCACAAAGTGGAGGTCTCTCCCTTTGCATGATAGCATAAGCAATACATGACAGATTAGTTACTGTATAGACATGTACAGGGATTTCTTCAGCAGTGTTCCCATTCTGGGTAAGCTCACCAGAAACTGCAAACTGCTATGCATCATCAGAGATAGTTTATTGCACCTAGGGAAACGTGTCACACCCCTTAAAGAGCTATAACAAATTATTTGCAGGACATACAAGGAAATCTAGGAAGGATTCTGAGAACGTACTATCACTTCTTACAACAGAAAAAAAGCCCAAAAGGCACTGTTTAGTCAAAGATATTAACAATTAAACATAATTTAAGAATTCATAGAGCTGGGTGAAATCATATATGTGGGAATTTCAGGAGTATTGAAGCAAGAGTGAAAACGTCCTGGAAGACTGTGAGTGATATGACACCATTCTCTGATGCTTTTCCTTCAGGAAAGAAAACAGATGCCTAAAATCTACTGTCTCTATATGCAGGCAGACTATTATGCTCTGCAAATGGGTTTAAAATGTCCTAACATTTCTGAGGCTTTCTTATCTCTTGCTCATTTACCTTACTTTAGATTGCCTTCACATTTTCCCCCCTTTTCATTAAATTATTCAAGAACTCCTGTTTATAAAGGTCACTGTCATAAAAAACAGGGAATGAGAGCAGTGGCATGTGATTCCCAGGACCAATGAGGCAGCACACAAAGTGGGCTGTAAAGGACTCATAAAACGTAAGGCCAGAAGGAACTGTCAGATCATCTAATCTGATCACCAGTATATTACAAGTCATTATAGCTCACTTACACAACCCAGAGAGTGAGAATGCCTTAGCTTTTTGCTAAAAAATTGTAATGTTATGTCTTTGGCAACTAACTGCAGGCAGAGGCAAGTTGGCCAAACATTGCTAGCACCTACCATGAAGGTGATCCGTCCTACAAAATAGGATTCAGGGAGATTTACTATTTAGAAGAGAGAAAAGACAGAACTCCTTCCAGCTTCCTACTCATTCTGGAAGAAGTTCAGTCTGGCATCAGCGTTGCCTTAATGTTCAAATGCAGAGGCTTCAACAACCAGAAACAACTGAAAATCGACTCATGAGCTTCACTGTGTGATTTGTTGCTTATAGATCCCAGCTGAGTTAAGTTAATGAGGTCAGTGCCTAATTAAACTATATCTTTTGCTTTTTTCTTTCCTGTCAGAGACAACAGTTGTTTTGGCCAGTACTTACCCTGGTGTACTCATTGTTTTCATTGGTGGTTTTGTTCCAGTGGTTCATCATTTGCATTGTTGAAAGTAAAAGTAAAATACTGTAAAAGGTGACCAACTTGTTTGAATTTATTTTCCTTCAGTTTCCTGACACTGGTTCTTCTTATGACTTACCACTCATGAAAATAAGCCAAATAATACCCAGTGGCACTGCTGACACTCTTTAGTTCAGGGCACCTTCTAGTCTTACTTTTGCCAGTCTGAATAAGACGCCACTTTGGAAATATTGCTTGGCAAGCCATTTTTATGCAGTATCCAGACAATATTTTTGACTCTGCTTTGTCCCTTCTTCACTTTCACAAGTGAACCCCAGATCTGTATGAAGGAAGGTAGCACTGATTCCACCAGCACTGAGCACACAGGCAAACTCCCTGTCTCCCTAATTTGTCTACACTTGCATGTCCACAGATCACACAAACCTTCAGGACCAAGCTTAGCTTGATTTGATTTGTCACTCTTTCAGAAGCAGTAAGTATGACTCCTATTGTTGTTTTCAATAAAGTTATTTGCCATTCTGTAGATCTAGTTCTCATTCTGTGTTTTGTTGGGTTTTTCTTTTTGAAAATTAAGTTTATATGATTTTAATTGTCTATTTAAACTGCCTGGTTAGTTTATGAGAGACCAATTCTCATTTTTTAAACACATTGCCAGGCTTTATGTCCTACAAAAATTCTATTGGTTCTACCTCTCTATCTAGATATAATTTACAATGAAATTGTTGACAAAGGTATTGCATAACTTTGAATTCAATATTAAAAGCTTGCAGCAATTCCCTAAGCAAAACCCCTTTAATGACAATTTCCCATTTATAGGTTATTTTTTTCATCAGCATGTTAATTAATTTTGATTTAGCTACATATTTCTCACTGATATCTCACAGCATTAATCTTTTTGTCAGATTTTTAGTTGTTAAATACATTAAAATTATACATTCATGCATTAATGCATCACTCATACACCCTAAATGCCTCAGTAATAACTATATAGTTACTTGTTCAAGCAAAATTTGTAAAAGGTTTTTGACAAGACTATAAAACCATATCGAATGGCATTAATTTTACTCCTAAACAATACTTGCAGTAAACAGCTAGTGAACAATCCATCAAATAAAATATGTTTGCATAGTGCACTTGGCCTCTGTCAAGAGAAGTCAGTATGAGTGTTTGTGTCCATTCTGTATTCTTTGGATGTGGCCTTTATGGAACACTTTAAAATGTATATATTAATTTCAAAAGCAATCTGTTCACTGGCACTTCATAAACGTGTAGAGGACTAGATTTAGTGAAAAAGCTTACTTGCTACAAATGATTCATTCAGCTTTTGAAAAGATATATCTATAAAGAGTACTGAAATACTGAAGTTAACACTATTTCAAGGTCCTCCCTTCGCGCTTCAAGTTTGTATTCACTGTTCATATTTTGCCGGTTTTTCGCAAACTGCACTGCTAAAAAGAAGTGGAACACTTCAAATGCAAGTGGATAAATAGCACAAGGCTCATGGTTTGGCCTCAGTAGAAATTCTTTAGAAAATGCTAGATGAGAGACTGAATACCTTGTTGCTAAGTTACCTTTGTTTCATTTAGTGCTATAATTATTTGTTGCTTAAAGGAAAAGCATTGACATTTCCCCCTTAGTCCCTGCCATATGGAAGACAGGCTTTTAAGATTCTTTTATAAGAAATGCACATTTATATTATATACATTTATGTTCTCCAACTGCAAGAATCAACATGCTGGAGAATAATCAAGACATTTCAGGCTTCTAAAACTTCTGCCATTCCAAAATAATTCTGATATTCCAGACAGTTTATTTTTAGAGTCAAATACACTTCCTAACTACTTGATTATACATTTCCCTAGTTTTTGATCAATCAGGAAATGTGCAGATAAAATTATCTGTCATACACTTAAATCAATTTGTAGAAGTCTTTCTCCCTTCTGGAGAGTTAGCAAAACAGATGGTTTGAGTGAATGGGCTCATATTTCAGTTTTTAATCACACTCAGCACCAGAGGTCTTATTTGTGTCCATATGACTTTTATATATTTACCTTAAAAACAGTAAGGAAGTAGTGTAAATTATAAGTGAAGTCAAAGCAAATACCATCCTAAATATGTGCGGTTGAAGAAGTGTGAAAATTATTTTCTGAATTTTGTAACAAGCCATTTTTACGTAAAGACCTCAAACAGATTTTGAATATCAGAAAGGTGCTGCTGGTGGTGGGTAAGATGTGGAAACATTATTCTTTAGTTCTTGAAACAGAGAAGGCATAAGATACTTGAAACAAGTACAGAGACAATTAAGAGATGTAAGCAGTATCACAAGGTAAGTCAATAGCAGAGCTAGAGACAGTACATGGATCCAGTATTTGATTCTGATTCTTAATAATGTGTTTTAGACAAATCCTGAAGACAAGATATGAAACCTTTAGCACTCACTTCTTCTTCCAGTATCAGTCAGAACCTGGCATCACAAGTATATGGAAACAGAAATACCCAAGAGAATGTTTTGCAAGCAGCTGCAGCAACAACGTGGTACTAGGCTGCACCCAGGGCTGTGTGAGCTCTGGGATAGTGTCCTGTGGCTGTCAGCTTAAAGTGCTCATGTGCCTCTTCGGTGCTTATACACAGTAACAATGGAAGCTATACAGGGTGTCAAAGAGAGTATATTAGTCCTTCCTATCTGTATGGTCTTTTGAATCACACCTACAAAGCTTGCAATCATAACTTTTTTTTTTGGTTTGGTGTTTTTTGGGTTTTTCTTTTGGTGTGAGGGGTTTTTTTTTTTTGGTTTTTTTTTTTGTTTTTTTGTTGGGTTTTTTTTTGTTTGGTTTTGATTGTTTTTTGGTTTTTTTTTAGTTTCCATGCAGATTCAGAAAAACCTGTGCTCAGAGACAGATGTGATGAGTTGTCCTGGTTTTAGTAGCCAGGGTCAGTTTGTCACTGGGTGGGTGTGTATTCTAAACCCTCTATCTCATTTTTCTCATGAACTGCTCACAATGGCCTGTTTGCAGCAGCTGCCTAAGGCACACCTGACCCCTCAGGCTGAAAGCTGGGTGTTTAGGTATTTCTGTGGGATAAGGAAGTTTTCCTGCCTCCACACCCACCTCAGGGGTCATGTCTGCTAATGGGACATCAGGGATGCCAAAAATATGCCATTGTTCACCTCACAGAGTAATTCACCCATTGTGAAACTCTCCACCCTGGGGGAGGGACTGGGTGTTCCCATCAGAGCACAAGCGGATATAAGCTTTGGGTTTTGGAACTGGGACTGCTCTTCAGATCCAGAGGAGGACCAGAGACTCGACTGGACTGAGACTGCCACCGGACTGCAACCATCATTTTCACCAGCAGGTTTCTTCCTTTCTTCTTACTTTGAACTCAGGGGGGCCACATGGTGTTCAGCACAGGGTTTGGTGAGCTCCATTCTGCTCATGCCCCACCGTGCTGGGCTGTACATGTGTTTTTGTGGGTCAAACAGATTTCCCTTCTGTATCAGTGTATTTTGTGATCTTTCATTAAATTGGTATTCTGACTTGCAATCCCACTCTGAGTTGGATTGATTTCTCCTGCTGGTTTAACTCTAAACCAACATATGAGTCTATACAATATGGCATGAAGACATCTCTGACTCAAACCAACAATGCATGTTTTGTAATACAGAAAGACGAAAGACTTGTCCAGTAATTTTAGTTAAAAAAAACTTAAGGGGGTGAGGGGGAAAAGAAAAAAAAAAAAAAAAAAGGTCCACAGTAATGCTGAAATTTCTTAAGTTTCTTCTCTCTAATGTCAAGAAGAGAAGACAATAGTTCTTCCTTCATTTAAATTCTTAACTGTATAGTCCAAAAGTTAAATACGTGGGCAATGACCAAATGAGACACTGGAATAATCACATGAAAGAAGATAACCTGTTTACTCTTTCCAATCAAATACGTATGTTGTCCTTTCTGGTGAAGCTCTCCTTTACGCAGCAAAGCAACTACCTTATTTCTTGTGTATATGTCCCTATAAACAACAACTGTTTCACTGTTATTTGACAATAGACACAGGCTCAGCATTTGACAAGCAGGCAGAAATAAGGAGCTATACCCTTGAATAATAAATAGTGTGCTGCTACATAAAGAACCACTGAGAGAGAGAAAACCTAAAAATATTGAATTTCTTTAATTATTTCCCTTAGAAGGCTACTGAATCAAAGATAAAGTCCTGCTTTTATTTCAGTATCATTTCACCTTGCGTTCATCAACTCTCATGATGCATTTTTACATTTTCTACCTATTTAAGAACCCACTGAGGAACATGTTTGCACATTCTTGCTCATTTATCTTTGTCACTTGTAATTACCAGAGTGGCCATTTTCTTGCTTGTGCATATTCCTTCTCTACTCCTCTTTCTTTCTTTCCTCCTAGGAGGAGTGTGACACTCTTTATTCTAGGCACCCTTGGCTGTACCATCTGTAGGAAGATCAAAGACAGGGTCATATCCATCTAATAACAAGAGAGGAAACAATACTGTAGGTGAACACTCTATTAGCCTCCTTCTTCATTTTATTCAGGTCAGTGCTCAGGGACTTTCAGATGTCTTTGAACAAATGGATGTGAAAATGAAAGACAAGTTATAAAGAAATAAGTTTCTTTTCTTACGCAAGTTAGGCTGATAGGTTGAACCGCACTAGTCTTATAATAGTCTTTTCCCTGGGCAGCTCAGGAAGTGTCTTTTCTGAACAATCCTTACCCTTCAAAATAAAGCATAAAAATCTCCTTCCATCCTAGAGACTTGCAGCTATTAAAAAATGTCCAGAGGCAATAAACTGAAGACTTGTGTAGGATACTGAGGACATTTATTATTGACAGGAAATCAGTCTTCCATGATAGCTGAACTCCAAGATCTCTCTGTGGAGTGGACTAATTTCTCCACTGGTGTAAACAGGCAAAGCTCTACTGACTATGGTAGTGCTGCATTAGTTTATATCAGCAGGAAATTTCAACTAAAATCTTTAATTTATTTTGGATGCCTGGAACTGAAAGTTTGGGTCACTGCACTGTGAGAGCACCCTGAGCACAGGGCTACAGTGGCCGCAAGTTTCTGGCTGGGTCACAAAGCCTGTCTTCTGCACCACAGCTCCGCTCCATGAAAACACAGCAGAAAAAAAAGGAAAAGCAGCAACCACTCAGTTCCAGCTTAGGAGACTTTTACATTTTTATCTCCTTCCATGACTCTGCAGTTCAGCTGACTGCCCTAAAGACCAAAGCAACTGGCTATGATCCTCTTAACACATCTGAGTTACGTAACTGAGACAGCCTGTGTGTGTCTTGTTGAAAAATGATTAACTAAAATTCAGACACTGTGTTTCTTACTGGAATTAAACTTATGTACTTGACAAGATTTGGGACAAAAGTTCCAAATGTTTTTGTTCACTGTTCATTTGTTGAGTTTGGGGATTTTTTTGTGGTTTGATTGCTTGGTTTGTTGGTTTTGTGTTTTGTTGTGTTTTGTTTTTTTTTAACACTGTATTTTTTATATATTATAGAGAAAGAAATTGAAAGAATGGAGAAATATATTAAAAACTGAAGACAGAAAAAAAACCCACAAAAATTTATTTATGTCACTATATATGCATATGAGATATTTTCTAGTGTTGATAATGCTGTCTCAGATACTTTGTCTAATGCTGGTAATACTGACTGATGCATTAAAATCGCATAAATAAGTGTGTCTTCAACATGTGCAAAGTTTCACAAAATGCCATTACTATTGACTTTAGCATCCTCTTGCTGAGGGTTTGCTCCTTTATTGGATTATTTTTTTCCCAGATGGAATTACATAAACTTAACTTTTCATCTATGTGGGAGTCCAGGCAGTTTAATAGAACATGTGTTCCTACTGCACTATTCTAGAGGATATTTCAATGTTCCTTTTGGTAACAAATTATTCTCCACTTAAATTCAAGAAGTTTTTCAGTGTGGTCTCAAAACCCAGAAATTATGAATTTCTCAGTTCAGCAGGTCATCTAAATAAATGCCTAAATTCATGAATATGGAGAGTTTATTTGAACCTACTTAGAGAGTTTATGATATGCCTGAGTCATATGGTAAGAGTTTGTTATATCAGGACCATTGTACATATACAATGCTTTTTTTTTTTTAATGTATCCTCTTAATATAGTAAATGTAGTTATGTTGCTACATGGTTGGTGTTTAAGAAAATCAGTTAATGCATTTAGTGATTTTGTCTTGAGAAAGAATAATAATTTCCGTCTTTCAAGGTTTCTTTGTGGTTCATGTTGGGTTTTTTAAAATAATGGTGCTTCTGTGAATCAGTAGGAGGGTAAGATGCATAGTCCTAGGCCTGCTTGCCTGAGTAGAACTCAAGTAGAAAAAATAAAAATATCCCATAACTTGTTCTTATATGCCTACTATAATGTCCTGCTATTGGTTACAAACTCTATTTTTGAAAGAGAAAATAAAAGACAGTATTCACAAATCATTCCTCTAATCCAGCATTGTTATACAGCTACTTGCCACTCTTTAGTGCAACAGTTGTCTCATTTTCATACATACAAGTGTTGAGGTAGCAATCAATGTAGAGGAATAGGTGTTGGGGCTGATGGTTTTTGCAATTTTTTTTTTTTTTTTAATACTGTGTTCTTTGAAATAACCCACTGAAATCTGGAAAACTATTGCTAAACAGGTACCAGAACTTCACCAAACTACGATGTGGCTACATTTACTCAACAGACTGAGTTGAAATTGAGCCTTATGCAGGAGCACAGTAACCTAGACTATAGATGCAGCACAAAATAATTAACTAAAAACTGAAAGACTTAGCTTAATATACAAAGAAACTGTGAGCTAAGGATAAACAGACCATCAACAAAACAATGTCCTTCGCCACATTAAAATGAGAACGAGATGTCTTTTTCCTCCAGGATGTAAAGGATGAGATGCTGACAATATGAGTCTAAGAATTGATGCTAATGCAAAATATTCCTTTCTGACTTGAGATATTTCGAACACAATGACAAAAATCTATTATTTTCAGGGCAGCTCATTAAAATGTATGAAGGTGTTGCCAGTATTAGAAAGATACCACTTACAATAAAGTCAGTAAATTTCAGAGAAGGTCACACCTAAGATCCTATATCAGGTGAAAAATACCTATATGGTGCTATAATGGGGCTCAAGGATGTGCTGGCAGAAATTCAGGTTTCTTAGGTCACCTGTCATCATACCAGTGACTGCTGGTTCTAAAAGAAAGTTGAACATATTTTAAGAGTGCTCTCTGTGGATTCAGCAATTGTCTTCATCTGCAGCGTCTAAGAGTCCTTGTCTGCTCCAAAATAAGTTCAGATCAGTAGTATAAAGGTGCTGTTCTAAGTGCTACGGGTCATGCAATTCATGGACAGTGAAATAACATGGTCAGAAACAAATGTTTTGTAGACATGCATATTCTGACAATCTGGAGCTCAAATATCTGTATTTATGGTTAAAGTTTAAGAATTTTGTTGAATTACTTTTGCATTCTATTGGAAAAGTGCTGTCATTATTAATTGGTCTTTCATTTTGTTATTTTACAGGCAGTTCTCTAAATTGTCACAAATCACAGGCAAATTTTAAATTCTTTAGGACAGGAGCTGTCATTGGTTTTCTATTTGTAAAGTACCTAAACCAGTAGTTTGCTTTTTGGTCCACCTAGAATATCAATTTTAAATACAGTAACCATCACCTATCTCAGCTAACTTTTACCTGGGATAAACATAAATAATACAACAAACATAGACTTTCAGTAATAAGGTAAAAATCAGCACACATTCTACATATGAAATGTCCTTATACAGATTTATGACCCGGGAGAGTTGCTGGTGAAGTTCAGACATTGAGTAGAATGGAGAAGCATTTAAGGTCTTGAATGAAAACTTTTCTTAACCCTGAATAGACTCTTTCCGTAACAGTTGAAAGGAGGACCATACGATCAAATTTTCCACATAATTTGGTTGTAAAATGAGACAGAAATATGTCTGACTGTTCAGCTTTGATAATGTATCCTTTTCTAGAAGAATAATAAAACCAAAAGAAATCACAACAGTAATAGTAAGGTACATGTAATATATAGTAAGTGTTTTGACAAGCACATTTTCTACTCATTTTGATGTATGAACTATAGTTTCTATTTGAATTACTGTACCATATAGTTTCAACTAAAGACAAGCCTTCCAACCTTTGCCTAAAAACACAGAAACTACGAGCAAACTGTTTAAGATCTTGCTAAATTCTCTCAGTTGTCATAGTTTATATAAGTCAAGGGACTTTTCATGCAAACTGAAATAAAACAAGCTCCAAGTCAGATCATAAAAGGCAGGTCTCATTTTCAGGTGACGTTCAGTCCTGTGACTGCCTACGGATTTCCAGCAGCCTTGGAAACAAGGCAATTCTCCAAGTCATGAATATGAATGCTCAGGATGATTGGCTAGACAAAATACTGGTTTTAAATCAAAGAAAACAAAAAGTCACAGAATCATAGAATATTTTCAGTGGGAAGGCCTGGCCCTTTAGCTTCTGTTAATACCTTTAAAAACTTCAACTTTCAAAAGTAGATAGAGAACAATGTTCCTGGCTATGTCTATTGACAGGATGGGTAAAGCTTAAAGTGTATTTCATTGCAATTTTTTTTCCTCAGGAAATAAACTTGGTTAACAAAACACTAGGGGAAAAAAAGGAAAAAAGAAAAAAGAAAAAAAAATAAGCAACTTTGGCAGAAAAAAAGGTTACACTTTCACAAACCTTTTCCTTTAATTTTGGAAATAGACCAGTCCTATATCACTGTACTTTTATTTTTTCATCATATTGTACCTGAATGAACAGCTGATTAAAACAAATCCTTGGATCATTTGTGTGGCTGATCATAATGGAATCTTGAAAAGTGAATTTCAGGTATTGAGTACTGAAATATCATTAACTAATATCTGTAAAAATTACTATAACAGTGATGCTGACAGTTCATAGTATTATAGAGTTCAGGCAGTTCAGACCTCAGTCCCTGAAGCAAGCTGAACAATCAAATAAAGCCTTAATAATTTCATTTGTCTGGATAGGAGTACACCATACTTCAGCTCTCTTAATTCTATTGTGGTCCTTGTGATCTCAGCAAATTTTTACCTCTGCATTGCTTCCACTGTATCATCTTCACCATCATAAAACCATTGCTTTGTGTCTTTGTATGAAACTTTAACTTTCCTCACAAGGGAATCTGGCAGATAAAATTTTGACCAGGCTGCTTGCCACCAGAAATGGTGATTCTCCGGCAAGAAAATATCTTCTAATTTACCATATAAATCATATATCCTGGGTTTCATCTGACTCCCTGATGCCTCATTTGGAAAATCTTAACAGCAAAAAACCGAAAAGACGAAGTCCATACATAAACGCTCATATAAAAAACTTTGGGGTTGAGTTTTGTTCTGCCAGAATCAACTTACCTTGAGTACTGTGTGCAGCTTTGGGCACCACAAAATAAGAAGAATATAAAGCGATTTGAGAACCTACAAAGAAGGTCTACAAAGAAGGTAAAGAGTATAAAGAAGAAACCATTTGAGGAGGTCATTTTGGCTTGTTCAGCCTGGAGAAGACTGAGGGGGGACCTCATTGCGCTCTACAACTTCTCATGAGGTAGAGCAGAGGCAGGCTCTGCTCTCTTCTCTCTGGTGACCAGTGACAGGACCTGAGGGAATGACCTGAGGGTGTGTTGTAGGTGGTTTATGTTGGATATTAGGAAAAAGTTCTTTACCCAGAGAGTGACTGGGAACTGGAACAGACTCCCCAGGGAAGTAGTCACAGCACTGAGCCTGACAGAGTTCAAGAAGTTTTTGGACAATACTCTGAGACACATTATTTAATTTGTGACAGTGTTTTGTGCAGGGCTGGCAGTTAGACTTTGATGATCCTTGTGGCTCCCTTCCAACTCTGGATATTTTACGGTTCTATGAACTGCACCTTGGACTCTAAAATCCCAAGAAAGAGTTTTTCTATCCCTATAATCAAGTAGCTAAAACATTTTTTCTTACCTCAACTCATGTCATGACTTCAGCAAAAAGTAAGAGTGTCTTGGTATTATGAATTCATTTGTCTTTCTAGGGATCAGTCTTATTAATGTTGATATGGAACTGGGTAGCTGAGACAATAGAGTAGTGAAGAACAAATTAACTTCACCAGTATGAGGCTCAAGGGTCTTCTTCTGTGATCCAGGATACAAAGAAGAAAGAAAACAAATGTATCAGTTTTAAGGAAAAACGAAGATGATACAAAATTTGGTGCTGGTCAGTTGAAAGAAAAGCTATTACTTTGGTAGTGATATAGACATACAAATGCAGTAGATGTCATATTTTTAAATAGTTCTTCATGAAAAGGCCTTCATTCCACTTGAAAAATCCATGGTATTCACTCAACAACTATCACCATCTCATTCTGTGGATTACTTGCATTCAATATCTAAAATGGCCCCACACTAAAAAAACAAAACAAAACAAAACAAAACAAAACAAAAAAAAACCCAAAAAAAAAACAGGAAAAGGATGAAGTGTTTTTAGTTTTTAACTCTTAGACATCTCATATAATTAAGCCTCCAGCTGCATACATTTTACTATCTCAGACAACATGGTAATTGACATACGTGATTCTGGATCACACTTCAGATTTTAAATTATTTCACTCAACTGAAATGTGTTTAAGTGCACTATCGAGACACTTTCAGTAATTCTGCTTTTAACGATTATCCATCTCTCCACTGCTACCTTTGATGTTAAAACAGTCTAAGAAATAATATAATTTTCTCAAATTCTCATTGGGTTATATTCCGTTGTTCCTTAAATTTTTTATTTAAGATCTTTCCTTGACCCCAAACACAGTAAAAATGTGAAAAGATTTTACTTGCAGCAATTTCATGTCTTGTAGTTTGCTAAATTCATTCAGATGATCAGGACCTCAAAAATCAGCATTGATTGATTAATCTGAAATAATATCAAAGGAATAAAGCAAGATGTTACAGCAGACATAAAAATACAAGATGTAGTAATGAGGTCTTATTAATGAGTGTTTTCAAGTTTACACTAAGACCTTACAGATATATGAACATGTTCTTATGAATCAAAATTGATAGCTTGAGATGTTTTTTACCCATTTTGCCTATGGTCCACCAGGCCAAAAGGACTATGCAGAATGTTGTCCCAGGTAATATTTAATTCACTAGCAGTTAATAGATGCTTAATTGAATGCTTCAGATCAATTATACTTTACCATAGAAATCTCCAAACTCTATAGGCAAATAAAGAAATTTAAAAGACCATGTAAGTTAAAATAAGCAAATGCATGGTTTCACTCACTATTGCACATTATTTCCAGTTGCAGAGAGCATCTGCGAAGATTTTGCCTATTAAAAAATAAACCAAAAAACCCTGGGATGTAATCAGGAGTAATGGTCTAAAGCACTTCAATATAAATATTGTTACTAATGGAAAATTCTTAAACAGTTGCTGTAATATACCTTATTTGCTCATTTAATTCCTTTGATACAAGAAACAAGTTTGTAGCTTACTTCCTGCATTCCAGCCATCTTTCCCTTTAACAAATTCTCTCCTCCTTAGAACTGCTAAGGCCCAGGATATACAGAAAGTTATGTTCTGTCAGCAGTATGAGTTAGGGTTGGGTTTTTTTGTTTGTTTTTAATTTGTTTTGGCGTTTTGCTTGGTTGGTTGGTTTTGGTTTTGGTTTTTTACATATATATTCTATTTGGTTTAGAGAGCCTTATTTTTCTTTTTACATGATATCTTTACTAGAATCATCCAGGGATTGCTTTATTGATTTTTCCCTAAAGATTTTGTTTGGTTGTGGAATGAGATGCATGACCTTCTTCTGCTTCAGGCTACATTTTAATTAATCACTATAAGTAAAAATGATCCAGACAACAAAGACTCCGTTTGACAAGTGGCTTTTCTCCATTGCATTTTGGTTGTTTGTTTTCAGATCTTTTTTCTAAAGAATATTTAACAGTATCTAAGTGTGCAAGCTCAACTAACCCCCACACAATTCCTGCTACAGACAAAGAACACCCACAAACCTTCCCCTCAGGCAGAAAGATAATCCTTTCTAAAAAAGACAAGCTTTGTAACATGCCCTGCAGGTCAACTAAGCACTTCACAAGTTGAACCTAAAGTTGACTAAGTACAACTGCAGTGTCATTCAGTCACCTGACAGAAAATCAGTGTGAGAACGTCACATTTCCACTCCTCAGAATAGAAATACTACGACAGAAACAACCAATCCAGTCCTCCAGTAATTTCCATTTAAAAAAAAAATAAATCATATCCATATGTTAGTACTGATGACATCAGCATTCACTTTATCTCTGCTACTATCTCTGCTTTCACATGCACAATTCTCTATTACTTTCTGTAGAAACACTGTGGTACCACCATGATCACATAGTCCTTTTCATAATACAAAATAAGAGAGATGGCAATTTGTGCAGAAATGGTCAGAAGGAAAAATGAAAGGCCAATACAAAAAACATCAGTGAAGTTTGAACCAGTATATAGAACCTCTCTCCTGAAGGTTGAATAGCTTAGTTGCAGTTTTTCCTCCCTAAGATCTATGATTACCTGGTTTCTGGTTCCTGCCACTGCCATAAGTGAATGAATCACCCATCAGTTCCAGATCAGTATGTATAAGGAGGGTGCAGAACAAATCTGGATGTCTGTGACTTCATCTTGCTTTAGTCATGGCTGGAGATGGCAAGAACGAATTAGTATCAAAAGTACTAAAAGCAATTCCAGAGAGAGAGAGAGAGAGAGAGAGAAAAGATTCAGCAGAACTTGATCCATGACATTTACTTGGCTTAATCTCAACAAAGTAATGTGCACAACTGATTTTCAAGGCACTGATACGGGAAGATGAGTTTTAAAAACTAGAGGGTAAGTAGGACACACAACACCTTGTACATGCTGAATTTGTATAACTTCTCCAGCCAGTGGGCAGGCTATTATAACTTTATTGTTTCAAGATATAAGCCTATTATACTCTGCAAATGAATACAGTGACATTTTGCTGTATCGGTTGAAAAGATTAACAGTTCACAAAGCAAACTGCCGAGTGCGGCAAATTAAATACATTAAAATGTGCGAGCTTAAAATTCTATACTCTCTGCGCTATAAACTTATATACAATACAGTTTAAAGAGTCTCCGTGGCTCAGTTAATAATGCACTGGCCTGTCAGCTTTCTGGATGCAATTTAAGTCTGTTAAGTTGCAGTAAGGCATGACAGGGTATGTTTTTCTCAGCCATTAATGAATGCTGTAGGTAAATTTTGTAGTAAAAAGGTGGCCCTGAGGTATATTAGTGTCACAGTAAAAGTACTAGGATTATTTTAGATGTTATTATTAAAAAGAGGAAAAGGATATTTTGGGTAAGTCTCAAACAGCTTAAAAGTTTGTTGTGGAGAAGGACTGGAATAACTGAGATACACTCACAGACTAAACCCATGGCAGATTTAGCAGAGCTTCTTCTCATACGCCTTGACATTTTAAAATGTTTTCTCTAGTGATGCTTGTCTGGCAGAAGAACTAGGTCTAAGAACTGTAATTGTCTGTAATTGTAAGAAAATAAGCATTAAAAATACCACAAATCCTTACAAATCCCAAGTATTCAACATGAGGTGTCCCCGAGTATGGAGAAGAAACAGTTTACAACATAGGAAACACAAGTATTTTAAAACCATTCATATCCTTAATATGGATAGAACTGCTTTGTTTCCTGAGGAAACATCTATCTGGCCACTTAAATGTTCACACAAAACACAGCCCTGCAAAGATATGTTGAGATTAAAGTTTGTTGATAACAATTTGAAATGTGACAAATTCTGAATCCGTGTAAGTCTGGTTGTCCTAACCATGTCAAAAATGATGCTTCTACAGCATTCCTGAGATCAGGTCTCCCAGGATGGAAGTCTGGCCCAAGTATCCTCATTTCATTTAAACAGAAATAAAGGCAGTTGAAACATGTCACAGGATCTGTGCCCAGGCTCAAGAATGTGCCATGATTCTTGGGTTTTTCAATTTATATGTTTTCTCATATATCCAAATAGCCTAACCCACTTTTAAGAGTGGAACAACAGGAAAAAAATGTTTTTGCCATTTTGATTTGTTTTTTGAAGTATTCTATGAATTGTTTGATGCTACACTGTTCTGGTTTCACAGTACATTCTGAAACAATTTCTGATTATGGTATAGTTGTTTTACTGTTCTATCTCTGCCTCACCTATGTGAACAACTATGATGTAAATCAGAGAGTTAGTGAGTAGTGTGACCAAAATTTTCTGGATTTACTTCAAACATACACTTATGAAGTGAGAATTTCTATCAAGTTGATAGCATTTTGGATCAATTTTGTCTTCTGTGAGAACTGAAAGGATGGTTTTATGTAGCAAAATATTTAATGATTCTGACAGAAAAATAGAAAATAAATGTATTTTTACCTCTTTCACTACCTTCCTGTATTCATCTTTTTCCTCCAAAATCCTTAAGTTTCCTGTGGACACATTCTGTCCCTCTTTCCAGAAGGATTTTTTTTACATCATTTTTCACATGGCCAGCCATATTGACTGTAGCTTAAAACCACAGTGAATTAATTTAACTGACTATGCCTTCCCAATGCTAGTGCTAGCTGCTTCCAGCAGGCCTCACTTGTCTATGTTAGACATCCTAGTCTCTACCCAAATGCTACATGACAAATTTCATGAAATGTAGTATACAGTAGGATTCTGAAAGAAGACAGAAGATACAGCTTACAGGAATCCCCTGAAAATTAGTTTGATAACTTTTTTCTATGCTGGTTATCAGCAATTTGAATCATGCTTCTAAAGGATTTTCTAGGGAGGAAAGTCATGGTACTTTACAGAAACTAATGTCAAGATTAGTCCTAAATATGTGAATAAGTTTAGCTGTATGAAACATAAGTTTTGTCTATGCTTGTAATTAGTTTTTTTTCATTTGACTGAAATTTGCACAAAGGCCTACAGAAACTCCTGTAAAAACTTAAAGATTTTAATACTGAACTTCACATTTTTATATTTCTTTCTTTTAAAAGTTAAAAAAATTGATTTAATAATATTTACTTCCCACTACAAAATTTTACAGTTTAACATTTTTGCAGAAAGGTTGTCATTCCTCACTATATATTTATGGCTCTTTGAGAAGAGAGGGCTTAGAACCTGGCTAATTGTGGCTTCTCCTACTAGTCAGCTTTATTACCCTTATACTTCAACATAAAAGATGTGCAGGCTGTCTTTTAAATCAAATGCTTTTGGGGGAACAGTGATGATGATTCTCGAACCTAAGTCCTATTGTAGCTTCTAAGAACTAATAATTCTCTGGTGAATTTTATATATGCTGTTTTCAAAATTCAGAATGAAGAAATATAAATATAAAAATTATCTAACATAAATAGTATGTAAATCTTACTAAAATTAAGTTATACTGATTATCATCCTTCTTATTTTTTTTAATCTTATCAATATTAGTAGAAACCTATATTGCCATACTCTGTGTATTGACTCTTCAGTACACCAACACTTTGAAAGGAGAGGAAAAGTTTAGGCTTTCTTCCAAAAGCATTGTAATTTTACACTGATACTATAATGAAAGCAGCTGCTCTGCTGGAATAACTCCAGCCACATTGATTTCTAAGGATCTGATTGAGCACTCAGAAGAAAAATCAGTATAAGGCAGGAGGAAGGAAAACAGAATTAGGGAGCTGCATGAGAAAAAGTAGCTCAGACAGCAGAAGAAACAATTGAAAATCAAAATCACACAGAGGTATCTACCTGTGCCAAATAATAAAACCTGTTCAGTTCCTAGGCTGTCAACAGTAAATCTCCTGCTGGCTTCAGATTACTGATTTGGGGATAAAATCACAAATAGTTCTAGTGATTTTAAATTGGCTTTTATAGATTTTTTCAACATATGCATGGAAATTAAAATATCAGTTCTTACTTTTATAAAGTAGCAAGAATCTTGGCTCTCCTCCAGAGACCCTCCAAATTGCTGTGGTCTCCCATCTTACCTTTACAGTGCCTTTTGTTTGGTTAGGAAGTAAAACAACTTGAGTCGTAACAGTAGTTGACATAACTTACAATTTTTAACTGTTTTTTACCCCAGCACAATTTCTGTTTGAGTTTTGAATGGATGGAATTTACTGAACAACCAAAGTCTTATTGCAAAATCCTGGTTTGATCTGATTTAAACATCTCCCTGCAGCTTTTTGCTGTGAAAATGGAGCCTGAGAGCAACGAAATCTTGGCTCATGCCAGAAGTTTCCAGCTAGATCCTTGACATGATTCTGATATCCTGGGTATTGTAACACTAGATGTAAAGTTCATTTTCTTAGATTTTATGCTTTCAGCAAGGCAAAGCACTTCAGCTGTATTCAGATTATATTTTTCAGTTTTACCCATGGGGAATGTGGAAAAATATTTTTTCTTTTAAGGATTTTTTTCTCTTCCAGAAGTTCAACAAAAGATAATTTTTGTTTCCAAGTGCATGTACCTTTTTTATTATTATTTTCAGACAAGAGTCCTGAATTTGAATGTTCCTGAATATGGGAATCCCCTATTGAATGTGTCAGGGAAAAGGCAGCTGCTTATGGGGTGAGTGGACAGATCAGTAAGGAAGAAAAAAAAAAAAAAAAAAAACAAAAAAAACCCACCCAAAACCAAACCAAACAAAAACCCACAAACAAACAAATAAAAAAAATTCATTCAGATAAGATGAAAATAATGAAAGAAGAAAGCAGAAAGATTCCTAATTCTAATGCAACTTACGGCAAATGCCACTCTGAGTTGCATCACAAGACCACAAAAAACTTTGTGCTATTTAAAATTTACAGCCATAGATTTGCATACCTTCTTCTTGAAAATCACTGTATGGTAAAAAATCCACATACTTTCTAGATCAAATGCAGGATTCTTAAAAGCTGGCATTTTCTATCAGCTTTAGAAGATGCCTTCAAAAGTCAAAGATGTGATCTTTTACTACTCTCTTTTCCTGAATAATGTTTCAAATATAAATTGTGTAAGGTTTTTAACTATACTTGCAACTCTGATGGAAATAAGTACTTTTATTAGCTTGAGTTTAAAAACAACTTCAAGAAAAGGGCTATTTATTCATACACATGTCACAGAAAATGCTTTGGATTAAAGTACTTTCATTAAAAACGTGTTGGGAAGGTAAAATAAAATTAGGTTCAGCTAGATCATTTTAATGTTTGATTATAACCAACTGAACTGGGATAAATTTTTGTGCCAGTACTGGTGATAATAGAGTTACATATCCTCTTTAAAATAAAATGTGAAATTTACATGCAAAGTGGTGTGTTCTCTTGCTGCACACATATAATTCCCATTAACATTAAAGGGAAATATATGTGCCTATCAAGAAGAAAATATACCCCATTAAATTCCCAAACATCATGCCAATTTCTGACATCTATTATGGTCCATACCCATACAGGAAAAAAAAAATAGTTCAGACATACTGTTTTTCATATGTGAAACTTAAAGGGTTTTATGAAGAATAAGTCAATGCAACTCAAAGATACCTGTGAGGAAACTGGAACTTCAATTATCCCTATGGCAATGCCTGACAGGTATACCTCAAAAATCCCTGCAACAGATACTGAAAGTGAAACTTGTATAGGAGCATAGAAGTTAACACAGGTGAATATAGCATAATGCATCACAGATAAAGTATGCTATACATAAAATTAACCTCTTTCTAAAAACCTCTGGTGGGTTTGCCTTGGCCAAGTTCCAAATGCCCGTCCAGCTGCTCACACTTCTGTCCGCCTTCATGGAGTGGGGTGGGTGTGAATAGGATAAGAAAACTCATCAGCTGAGATAAAGTCAGAGAAATTGCTTATAAATTAGTGCAATGGGCAAAATAGACTAATTTGGGGAGAAAATAATTTATTATCAATTAAAATAGGTTTGGGTACTGGAAATTGAAGATACCCATTAAAACAACACCTTTCCTTTCTGCTTCCTCATGCCCTACTTTTACTCCAGACTCTTCCCTCCTGTCCTAAGTGGTACATAAGGGAGAGAGGTTGGAGGAGTCTATGGTTTCTCTCTGCAGATCCTTCCTTCACATGGTTTTCCCTTGGTCCAGTGTAGGATCTCCATGGGCTGCAGTTCCTTAAGTAAATACCCATCTGTTCCAGCTTGGGATCATCCACAGGCTGCCTTAGTCTTTGTGTCCTACTCCTCTGTTAGGCTGAAAATCTCAGGTATAGTTTATGCCCACAGATTTCCAGTCCTTGGTTATGATTCACGAAGTTCATGCACAGTTCTCACCAATAAATTTCTTATTTCACTGCTTGAAAACAGACCATTTCCAAAATAAATCCTATAAATCTGTGGAAATCTGTGATTATGTCTCATGTAAACAAGTGTGATACTAACATCTTATCCTGGAACACTGTTATTCTGACTAGACGAACTGATTGCTACTAGAGTATGTAAGGTGTAGTAAACTTGCATTCTGGTCCATGTCACTGACTGTAAAGAGAATGAATATCTAGATGAAAGGTGGAATAAGTAGTTTGGCAGGAAACGTGGAAAATTTGACGGGTTCCTCTGATTTTTTCAGACATGAGAGAAAGTATTGTTTCATTTGTGCTATTAAATATTAAAAGGCAATCTATAAACACATATCCATAGGATATCACAACAAAAATAGCTAATTATTTAGAAGTTTGGTCATTCAACAAGCATTTAAATATTCCTTGGTGGTGAATCCTGCAAATCTAATTCTGACCCTACTGTGAAAGATAGAAAAAGCGAGAAGCAAACATTGGCTTCATAGATTTTATTTTAACATATTCACTCCAGATTATTTGAAATGGCCCAAACTGAAGACAAAAATTCTCTAAACTGTAATTTAAAGTCATGTGTTATTTTGTATTTTTCCTTTTTTTCCCCTGCCTTTTTCACATTACATAGTTTTGTTATATTTTATCATCTATAACAGCATGAAACACAAATGTCTTAGGGCAAGAGTCTATGTAGTAGCCAATGTCCCAAGAGTAGAGACTTATTTCCTTTCTTCATCGCCTTAGCCTTCAAGGAATTGATTTTAGGGGCATGATAAAAATAGCTCAGGAAATAGATCCAGGCACTGATGTACCACAGCACTTCTGTGATTTCAGCAGAAATATGCCAATTCACACCTGCCAGGAAATCTGGCCTTCACCCCTCAAGTGGCAATTACCAGATGTATATTGCTTCATAATGAGATTTATATTATCAAACACATTCTATGGAGTTTTTCTTGCAAGCTTCAGTAAAACAGATGAGACATTGACATGTCTTGAGCCATGACAGGATCTCCAGAGAATCACCAACCTTTACTTCCACAGCAGCCAAGGTAAGGGGACTCACATTTTCAGCTATAAGATGATGTTGGTTTATTGGAGATCATGTTCTCTACATCTCTTCAACCCTTTGGTTAATATATTTGGATAATACATACATTTATGCATATATATCAAACTTCCATTCCAAAATGTTTAGATGTCTATGTTAGGCTTCATAATTATTGTCCTTAAAAAATGAAAAGGGCAAAAAATGGATGATGTAAAAATGAGCAAAAGACCACAAAGACAGATTAAAATTATACCATGAGGACAGAAAAAGGAGAAGTGAAAGGTTGGTAGAAATGTTGTAAATCCCCATTTTATGCCTCCCAGTACTGAAATAATGATCTTTTATTTATATCTGTTTTCTGTGTAAAAGTCTTCATAACTTTTTCTCCTCTGTAGTTCAATATTATTAAATCCCTTTCTGAAAAAAACTACAGCCACAAGTGTCAATAGAAATATATATACTTTTCCAAATTCCAAAGTACATCTGTATTATGCCCTTCAGATTTCCAAGTCTATAATGGAGGACTTGGCTATAAAAAAAAATTGTTTTTCAGGTGTAGTTGTTGTTCAATTAGCACATGTGCTAGGTAAAACTATGAATCCATTAGAATAGGTTGAAGTGCATGCTTTTCTTTCATTCTCAATGTATAATTTTAAATATACAATAAACTGTGTGTTCCCAAATTTTACTCAAAGTAATCTGAAATAAATGGTGATTGTATACTATTTTTACCCAAACATATTTCTTTTCCCAAATAACTGACAAAAAACAGCTATAGAAACAGATGAAAAGCTGCTAAAAACCCCAAAGCAATTGGTGTTTGCCTGTAAAATGGAACTTTAGACATACTAATGGGTCACTTCAGCAATCCTATTCTACTTGTGACAGTGAATGTAAAACAAGGCTGAATGTAAAACAAGCTGGCTAAAAACAGCTTGATTAATAATTTGGAATATTGTGAGCACAGGTCGGATGCAGTTTTGGGCCTGATCCAACCTGTCATTTGACTTTTAACTTCTCACTTTTTATCTACTATAAGGCTCTAATTTTCATTTATTAAGACTAAGCTGATTTCCAGAATACTGAAGAAAAGAATAACAAAATTGAAAACTTTGCAATTTGTCATATTAATGAGCGGAGTATAATTAATAGTAAAAAATAACTGTAAGAGACACAGTACAATTAGTCAATTCATCACAACATCAGTAACTCCATTTAGTGAAGCAGAATAGAAGTGAAATTACAGGCTTCAGGAATATGCGAATTCGTATGACTATCATGAAAGTCTGCATGTTTATATGAGTAAAATTAACAACAGTTCTGAATAATGAGAGGAATAAGTAGATAGACATGCAAGACTAACATATAAAGCAACATTATGGAAAAAATTGTCAATAAGATGTTTCATTCTTAGATATGACTTTAGAGGTGTACCAAGCTAAATTAAAGTTCAGGTGTCACGAAATGTCTCACAAGCTTTGCAATTACAAGTGAAATACACGTAACATGCCATCCATTAGGGAAATGTATTTTAAACTCCATGTCTCTTCTCAATTGATGTTCTTGCCTTCATTGATGTGTAGTGTCGTGAATTATATACCTAAACATTTTCTGACAAAAAAAAAAGTGCCCGGGAAAATTCTAGCCTTTCCTTCTGAGACTGTAATGGTTAAAATAATTGCTGAGAGGTAAGAGATGGAATTAATTTCTCTTCTGCACAAAAGATTGTAACTGGCATCTCCTGGAAATGCTCCATCATCCAGAGCTGAGACAGGAGGAAAGGTATTTCTAAAACTCTTTTTTCCAAGACTTTTCCATTCTGCACAACGAAGATTTATCAGACCAAAACAGAGCAAATGAACAGATTCCCCTGTCCTGTGACTAGTGTTTATAAGAATGGAGATGGAATTTTAGCTTCTGCTCCAAGAAGAGACCTGTGGTTTTAAAGCAGTTTTTACAGTGAGTATTTGTGCAGTTGCTCGGCTAGGACTGTCATCCTGATCATGACTATCATGAGTGATTTTAGAAATTGTGAGCCTACAAAATCCTGTCTGTATTCTTTGTCTCTGTCTTTTCCTTGATGAAAAACTTATCTATTTGGGATTTTATGTGTTTCTAGGATTAGATGAAACTAACCAGGATTTTGATTTGTACAGAGTTACCTCTCAGGCACAGGGTAAACAGCACTTTGGCACCTGTATCTTGCTGTAGATTTAAAATATATTCAGTATCCTGTGGCAAATGATAACTACAAAATTATGATTTCATGTGGTACAAGATAAAATCCCTACTCTTACTCCAGTAATTGTCAAAATAAAGGATTTGAGTTGCACCATTTAGCATTTTAATTGCAGGCTTTGTTCTTAGTGTGGATTAATTTTATGCCATATTATGTTCTTGTAATAATTTTGCTAGGAAATGAAGTATCAGGGAATGGAAAATATAACATCTTACGTACAATATTCCATGAATTAAAATAATGTATTGTAGTACCTTGACCTTTTCTATATTCTGTAATTTAACTGAATGGTCATTGCACTTTTACCTCATTAACAAACCGAATAACCAATAGCTGAATGGATGACATGATCATGAAGTCAAGAAACAGAATAATGAAATAGTCACAGCAGCATGACATACTAGATGACTGTGTCTAAGAGAACACATGAGCTATTAAATCTCAGAATCAGCGAGATGGACTAGAATATGAGTGCACAGGAAAGAAAACTTTTTCATGACTGTAGAGCAGGAATAGTCTATTCTTATTAAGCCCTTGTAAAATAGTATTGTCATATAGAATATTAGAGCAAGTGAAATATTAAGGTTTAATTTAAACAATAAACACATCACTAGACTAGACAAGGCTTAAAGTTTCTCCAACAAAGAGTTTAATATCAAATATTTATAAGCGGATTTAAAGTCTAATGAACTGACAGTCATCACAAACACAATAGTGCAGTGATGGAAGTATTACAAATTAGTCATATAAGACCATTGTCTAGGTCTAGCCTTTCAACCAGACTATATCCACAAGGACAGCATTTCCACAATACTCTGTTAGTATTATGAAAGAATAACGCGCATTGTAGAATTGAGGAAATTAAGCTGTATACTTTAAAAATTAAATAATAATTTTATAGTATGTTCAGTGATAAAACTGTGCTATGAATCTACAAGATGTATTGGTTACAAGATTATTGATGAGATTTTATAGTTATATACTGACATTGTTCTCCTGCTGAATTCAGTTTGTAATTAATTGCAGTTAGTAATGCTTATATGGTTATACCTAGTTTTTAACATTACTTACAGTCATTTTGTACCACTGATTTCCACACACAGTCTTTTCCAGCATCTAGTAGGGAACCCTCTTGATCACAGATGTCTTCCTTACTAAAGTCATGAGATTCATAAAGAAGGGTAGTATGCAAATCTGTGACAATCCTTTCTCATCTTAATTTCTAGCCAGCACTGGTGTCCTGATTGAACAGGAGTAGAAACAAATTACCTTTAGTACAGGATAAAATGTGAATACTGCAAATTTGTAACTAAACATGAACTCTTGCTTCAGCAATGTTTTTTTTAACCAGTCCAGCTGGAATTAGCTCCACAGATTTGCATGGGGTTACTTTAATCTTGTAGTATCATGGTCCTTCCTCACACCAGGAAGAAACGTTGTTTGCAATCATTTTTATAGCAAGGTAAAAACTAGGTAATTACTTACAGGTAGGTAAGTAATATTGTAAATTTAACATTTCCAGATTGCTATCATCTGAACTCTGAGTAGAGTGAATTATAATCAGAAATTTTACACTTTCTCCCAGTTTACTTAAAACTGAAAATTCAGTTTGTAGGTTTCATCATTCATTTTGATGTGCTTTCCTTTTTTCCCAAGAAAGAAATATATTTATAATTTCCAGAAGAACTGCCTCAGAGGTAAGTGGTATCCAAACATTTTTCTGTAGAGATAAAAAATGTACAATGTCAGTGGTATTTGCCTGTAGATTGATGATGCATTGCACAAGGATATAGAAACATCATTCATATAAAACTTGTAACATTATAGTTTAGGGTATATTTAACCTTTAATACAAATCATTTTTATTTCTCCCCTTTGGAATTCAAAGAACTTTTTTTTTTTTCTAGTTTATTTGAAGTTTTTTTTCACTGTGTTTGCCAATTCTGTGGCTGCTTCAATTTTTTTTGCTTTGACAAAACTAGAATAGTGGACTTGATTGCAAAGAACAAGAGTAATATAAAGAACTCCTAAAGCACCACCTTAAGTTGACAAGATTTCAGTGTAAATGAGTCTGAAATTGGTCTTTCAATAGGAAGTCAGAACTGGTGAAACATATTTTACATTGGAACTGTCATCCAAATCAATCTTCAGAAAGGGCTAAGTCTGTAATTTAAACTCACAGAACCTCCCAAAAACAGACTGGCACAAATATCCTGAAATTCCTGTTTCTGATTTTTCACTGTTCTTCCTTGGTATATCTCTCCCTCCAACATGGTTTCCATATCATGATCAGTCACCAATCTCTTTCATGTATATTGTATATAATCCTTTGAGAGAATTTGCCATCTGACAATATTTTCTGAGTAATCAGAATGCACAGTGGCTTTCTGTTATACATGATTATTCGCTTGATCTTCAGTTCAAAAAAAAAAAAGGATCGCTGGATATCCTCAGGATTAACACTTATTTAAATGTCCTTCCAGTAGCAAAGATAACATTTGCTTTTTAGGAATCCATCCTTTAAAGACTTTCTCCCTACAAGTACAATAATTTTGTCTAGAGATATTCTTTGGATCCATATCTGACTCCAGAGACAGTGGAATTTGGTGGCTGAGAAGAGACCCAGATGGCAGATCCACCAGCCAAAATTTATGCACTCAAGGAAGCAGACCTCTCAGAACTGCGTGATAATTGACTCAGAACTGAAGCAAATCAGGCAAAGACCTTGAAGAATGAATCTGTTAAAAACCTCACAACAGCTGAAAAAGTAATAAAAGGAAGGCAATTTAGCAATAGGTGCTATCAGAAAGGAAGACAGGGAGCTATTTTGAACAATAGATGGCTCTGAAGCTTTGATGTTTCAACAGTTTCCAGTTAATCCAGGGCTGAGGAGGTTAACTATGAAACTGTATTGCAGAAATTTGAAGAGTCCTACTCCAAATTAAACTTCGGATTTTTTTTCCTTATCAGAGCATTTGAAAAGAAAACAAGAACTACAAAAGTTTGCAAATCACTGTAGTGAAGTGCTTCCCTTTTAAGCCTCCCGATCAGGAAATTGAATAAAACAATTAAAAAAGAGTATAAAACTGTTGCCAAAGTAATTGTGTTAATTACTACTAGCTGCGCATAGAACTCACTAGATGAAGCTGAAGAGAGTGGCTAGTTTCATGCCTGGAGAGGCATTGAAGAACTCAAAATAGTCCCACCAAAGAGATGTGTGTCCAGGCCCAGCGCAGAAAGGAGCAGGGAGTCTTTTGCAAGCAGAGTTTCTCCCAAAACTGGACAGAAAAAACTGTGGGCAGTAGGAGCTTTCACAGCCAGAACATTAACTGTGAGTAAAGGCTGATCTCATATTTTGTCAGAAATCTTGAACCATATAGCATAGAATGAAGTAGGTGGTAGTGTCAGCAAAAAAATTCAAAGCCAAACCTCAAACCCCCTATGTTAATAAATCAGATTTAAAACTGGAGCATATAATGTCCAGCAACACAATAACTTCTCTCAAACCTTCTATGAAAACTGAAAATTTTGCAAAAAATTGAGTACCACACCTGCTTATTGGCTAATGCAAATCAGACCCCTATGATAAGCTAGGTAATTCAGTAAGTGTCTAATTTCTGGAAATGGGGCAAATCTATAATGGATTGTGCAGCTAAAACCAAAAGATGATGCACATAGTGCATAAAATTTGAGCATCATTAGCTCAGCACAATTCTTCATGAGAGCATTGGTGAGCACTACTGGAATACCATGTCAATCAAGGGGCATGATAAAAAAGCCCAAATTAATGTCATTTAATGTCAAGCTGTTACCCCAATTACCAAGACACCCAAATTGGTAATACTAATAGTTGAAGGAGACACAGATAATAAAAGGTAACGAGATGAAATGTGATCCTTCAAATGATGCATTTCTTACTTCCTAAGGGACTCTAACTTGTAAATGTATAGATCAAGTGTGGAGGACCAGAACTAAGCATGTTTTGTCTCAAACATTTTGACTGTTAGAACAGGAAAGAGGTGATCAGAAGAGAGTGTCCTGGGGAGGTGGGTCAGACTGTTCTAAGCCAACTTCTTGCTCCACCTTGAGACTCATGCTCAGTCTCCCCGTCCTCAACTCACTTCCTGGAGGAGGGCCCAAAGGGCTGGCAGTGATGAGTGAATGAAACATCACAAAAAATCTAGTTTACATATGAGGCACCAGGTTAGCTATCAAAGAAAACAGATCAGGCCCCCTGTCTCTTCTTCATCCCTTTTACTTTCTTGCCCTAGGAAACCCAGTTCCAGACTATCCCTGTGGCAGACCAATGTGGGACCTAAGGACTGGTGATGTTCTTTGTTTTCTTCCCTTGCTTTGTCTGGGCAAAGCACAACTATCATATTCTACCCCACACTCTGTACTGAACTTCATTGTGGGGATGAGGAGTTTGTTGATGTGTGTTGTAGTATGTTAGCCAGCACCTTTGAGGAGTTTGCTGTGGGAGTTGAGACCTTATTGAAGTGTACTGTACAAAATCAAGGTCTTGTTAGCCACCGTCCCTTTGGAAGCATATTCGAAGAATTTAAGGGATTGCTAGGCAACACTTTTTGAGTCTAAATAGTGAGCTGATTGCTGGATTTATGGTGACTATACTATAAAAGAAGAGTTCCCTGACATGTTTCTAGTGCCTTTGTTCAGCCTGATGAGCATGTATGACAAACATCTGCATACCAATGGTCATGACATCAAGAATATTTTTTTTATAAGGCACAGTTTCAAATAACATCAGAGCAAAGAATATCTGTGATTGCCTTATATATAATTATTTTGGATTCCCTTAAGAAGACAGTTCACCTGAGGGGTAGGGAATTGAAAAGGATGAGGAAGAAATTGAGGGGGAAATGGAGTGGGTAGGGAAGATCTGAACCTGAAATATAGGGACACTTCTGGTTTACAGTTCATTGAGAAAACTTTCAAACCAACTCCTTTAAGTGTAAATTAAAAGAGGAGCATCATATGATTAGAAATCACAGAACAGTCTGATTGTATATTTTAACAATATATAATAAAATCATTCTTTCCTCCTGTGTAGATATATGTAAGTTGCCTGAAAATCAAGGAAGTATTTGTCTGTCAGAGATATTGTTCTCACTTCCTGTAATAAGAAAACCTCATGATTAGATGGGTGATTATGCATAATAAACTGCTTTTGCAGGACATGTTTCATATTGGAATAGCTGTCAATAGACAATGATTTGTTATATTTAAGCAGTTATCACTATAGTACAGATTTGGAAATATATATAAATGGCTCATCTACTCCCAGCTTTGTATTTTGTTGGGAAACACTAACAAAATACTAAAACACTTTTTAAAAAGAGGTTATTATCAAACAGAAACTTTGAACTATTCAATAATGGAAAAGTAACAACGAAATCACCGTGATTAACTCAACATGTTCTTCAAAATAAAACTGAAAACCAAAATTCTTTCACTTCTAATGTCTGGATGGGGATTTGCAGATGTAAACATATATGTTATATCTAATAATATTTGGGTTTTCAGGAACTCTCACCATCTCATTAAAAAAAATCTTATATCCTGCAAAAGATACAAAGGTAGAGAATATTTTCATCACAAGGAATAAATTTTGTCATATGTGGTTATCACCCCAGATGAACACAAATAGGAATAAATGTGCAGAACTGAAAGACAAGAGAGTGAAGAGATATTGAGCCTACAATTTTACCCAATGATTTCTAAATGGCCAGCAATTCCCACAAATGCATTATCCTGCTTTTGCATATAAGGTTGCATTTAGAAAAAAAATAAACCACCTATGTATTTGATGACATTCTTCCAGAGCTAGTCTGGATTTGACTTCTGTCTTTTAGGTTTTTTCTCTCAACTACTAACCTTCATACAGTACCAATACTAAGCTATTCAGACCCTTTTATACAGGAAGTACCCAAATGTTGACCTACAAGATCTAGCACCCACAAGCCATGTGTCTGTTCTCTATCTGCCATTGTCCTTTCCAGTATGATTATAACTGCTCTGCAATGAGTATTATTTTCTACTATTGTTATAGTCTCAGAATCTTGTGGAATTTTTCTTTCCCCTACCACCAAATAAGGAGCTAAAGGCCCTTATCTTTCTCCACTACTAAATAAGAAAGGGGCAGATGATGAGTGAAGTTGTGTCACCTAGCAACTGTTATCACTGGTTAGGTGTGTGGTAAGGGAGGAGGGTGGATTTTTCAGCTTAGTGGGGTTGGGGGTGGGACTGTGGAGAGAGAGAGGGAGACGCTGCTCAGAGAAACCTCTGTCCTGTGAGTTTGGTCTCCTTCCCTTGTCTCCCGTTTCCAAGCCCTGGATTTTCGTAGTTCCTGGCGCTTCAGAGGGGGAGGGGGAGAGGGAGAGAGAGAGAGAGACCCGCAGCATTGGTGCTGGGCTTCTCCTCCTCCAGCCACAGACAGAGTTTTTGCCCATAGAAAAGGATCCCAGCTCTTTTCCCTCTCTACGCGACACCTCCCATTGACTCCACACTGACCGTCTCAGGGAGACACACCGACACCTCTCCATCCACGCCCGGGGGTAGCTCAGCACCGACCAAGGGGCAACATCGCTGTCCATAAATATTACTGCACCCAACAGGAGCAAAGACTGAATCGTGTTCAGGGTGGGTCACCCACAAATTGGTCGTTTAGTTCTGGTTGCTTTGTTTCTCTTGAATAGATATATAGATATACATATGTATATATATATAATGTAGTTAAGAACTGTTATCCTTTCCATTATCATACCTTAATTAAATTTTGTTTGAATTTAAAGGAGGCTTGTCTCCTTCTTTGGTTCCTAGTCCAACAGATTTCCTAATTTCCTCTAAATGTAGACAATTATATAATCAAAGCATAGCAAAATGGGGCCTTGACCTCAAATTTGGCCCCAAGAGACAACTGTAGTGTTAATAAATACAATGTCAAGAGCAAACCCATTTTTTTCCATAACTTCTTTTTCCATACCTTTTTTTTCAATACTACTCATTGTGTTTCAAGAGGAAGAAGAGAGGAGTAAAATCTAGTTCTCTGGATGGGAAGAAATACCAAACATAAAGCAATATTATTCTCTTGGGGAGAAATTGAAATTTGTTGTATTGATCTACTTTTGGTAATTTTGTTTACTGTTTTATTGAAATTGAAGGAAGTGGGAAAAAGAATACAAGTCTGTTGAGCACAGTCAGTTTCACAGAGCTTGATGAAGGAGTTTTAAATCTCCCATGACCACAGTGTAAATCTCACTATACAAATCTCTGTTTTCTTCAGTCCAAGGATTTAAGGAACACTTTGAAGAATGTACTTTAATAACCTGAGGGAAGGACTTCTTGGATGTATTCTATACTGGTTATATGTGTCATTAGATTTATTATGAGCTTGAGTTTTGGAGGTCTTTAAGAGTTTTGTAATATTCCCATGAAGTAAGAGTAAGTTATCTGATTTCTATTCCTCTCTTCAGGATATATAAGCTTTACAGCTCATTTCACTTTTGAAAATATGAAGCTATTTTTTTACAGATGTTTCAGTTTGGGACAAAAACAGATGGACAACTGTGTCTGCATCAGCTCTGTCTTCCAGATAATCTTAAAGAATAAATCTATGTTCATTATATTAAAGTTACCTCTGTCTCTTGCTTTAGTTACAGTTACATGTATCTAGTCCTTAGAAACAAACAATTGTTTAAAACATTTGGAAGATGTGCAGTGCAGATTTAAAAAGCTTTACCTTCATAGTTATAGCTGGCTGAAAAAAATAAGATTAATATATTTCTCATAATTATTATTTAGCTACCTGTTGTAATGATTTTAATACCGACTATGCAAAATTTTCTATTATTTCTGGAGAACTAGAAACAATGTAATTCAAAAGTGAAAGAAAAGAGTGACAGTCCTGTCACCATTCACCTGGTTTACCTTTCAGCTGAACCCAAATCCCTCCTAAGTGATGGAGTGGAGAAAGGCAACTTCAGAGCTGGTTTGGATCATGTGTCTCCCATTTCTTGGAAGCAGGCTTCAGGATCTGATAAGCAGTGTCAGCAAATGCCTGTAACACATCTCTCAGCTATGACAAGCCTTTAATTTAATTGCCTAACAGAGATCAGCAGGACTCAGCCAGGTTCAGAAGTACTCTGATCTCAGGAATCAGGATAAGAAGCACCCTAGCTGATCAGTAGCAGAGTTAAAACATAAAGGGAGTTGGTACTTTGAGGACAACAGAAGTAACATGTGCATGTATCCAACAGACAAGGAGTTTCAGCAGTTGCCTCAGATGGGAGAGACTGAGTGCAGCACTGTATGATAGAAATTAAATATTTTGAGGAATGGAAGAATGAAGAACTGGCTCAGCTGACATTGTAAATAGCAAGGCTGTGGCAAGTCAGCTTCAAGCCTATTCAATTATTAATACAAGACAGAAAGCTTTCAGCAAGATAGGGAGCGAGAAACCATCCAGCAGTTTGGTTGTTTCAATACTCAAGCCTCATTTCTCATCCCACAGGACAGGAATTTGAATCTGTTTCTCCTATATGAGGGCATTAATATCACTCCACATTTAATCCAAAAGCCATTTCTCTGTTTGTAAGTAGATATAGATACTGAATGACAGCACGTGTCTCATAATACGAGGGAATAGCATTCATTTAGTCATCAAGACCTCTTTGCATTTCGTAGGTGCTGAGCTGATTATTGAGGTTTACATTCTAAATGTAATCCAGTTCCCTGTGCACTTTATGCACAGCAAATTGTTACACTTACATCACAGGGATGTGCCCATTTCAGCACCTCCAGCCTTTGATTATGTGCGATCAGGTGAAACTGGCAGACTTTGCACCCTGAGAGACGTCCTTCTGATTTGTTTGGAAGAAGATCACTTTTTCTTGGTGCAAAAATGAAATTGTCTCCAAAAAGTCCCACGAGTGTTTCCCAACAAGTTATCCTCTAGAGGGCAAAAGCATATTGGCATGTATTCAGTGTATTGTGTGCAGCAGTCTGTGTTCAGCCATGCATACAATAAGTGTAGATGAAGTTATGCATGCGTGCACACAGTCAAACATACACATATCGAATACAATCTGTGTTAGCTACATACACCAAGGTACATTAACTCCTACACCCTATGAAGTTCATAGCTTTATCTATGAGATTCTTGGTCCTAAAGGTGAAAAAAATAAATGTGCTGTAACATTTTATGATGCAGGGTTCTGCTTTGAGGTTTTTTTGTTTCTTTGTTTGTTTGTTTTAATGTATTTACCAAACAATAGTTAAAGCAAGGCTGCATCCCATGCAAGGAGAGAAAGACATTGATGTCTCTGGGGAGAGTTTTCCATCAATTATGCCAGAGAAGAGGAAGAACACGTATCAGCTAGATCATGTTCCCTGTTCTAACAAAGCAGATGCAACTCTGGTTTATGCACTGAGTAGAAAATTGGTATGAGGTAATGCCATCATAAATAATTGCTTAAAGCACCTCGGTATTATGGAGGTTGAAAATTTCAAAAACGGAGAAAGGCCTGTAAGTGCAAAAGCATGGTAAAGGGTAGCTTTTAAAGTAATTGAGGATTTTTCATTGGATGGTAGCTTTCTACAGTACATTATTTAAAATCTAAGTGTGCAGTACCCTCTAGCTGATATGTGAAGATCAAAGCTGCTATTAGGCACTTTTTTTTAACTGCTGTAAAAGTTCAGCTATTATAAAGGAAATTAAAAGGACTAATGGAACAAATAATATAAAGTAGTCTTCTATCCAACATAGCAGATCAGTATAACTTGTAAAAGGGTGTTTGTTACAAAAGGACCCAAAGCTTTTAAATGCATTTTTGGTCTAAAAATTGAATTTCAGGTAGCACAGTTGAAAAATCAAACATTGACTTTAATGAGTGCCATTAAAGATTCACCATTGTTATTGTCAGGATTTATTCTCTCTTCTCTCTGGAAACTAAATTTGAAGCTGAAATGCAAAGGAAACAAGCTACTGCACTCTGGACAAGAATTCTTTGATCACAGAGGCAAACACAAAATGGCTTATTAATGATTGCAGCTCAGTGTTCTGTCTGACCTCAGGGCAAGCTGATTTTTTAGAATAAGCCACAATTACATTATATAGTTTAACCCTTGAAGGGAAGGCAATTTTTGGGTCTATAGCCTACTGTAATCTGAAGAGGTCACAGAAGACATTCAACATAACAGTCAAATATAAGGCTCTGAAGGATTAGCACTCTGTATCATCAAAGAGGACATAGCAGCAGCTGGTTCTGCTTTTGGCCTGGAGAAATGTTGGATGGTGTCACATGTTAGGCAGAAAATTATTAAACCATGAATCTAGTCTTGCACATTTCTTCTGGATGAGGTCAAACACCAAGTCACCTGTGAAATGCCAGTATACATGTTTTCATGAAGACCACACAGAAATAAGGATAAATACATTGGTATCTGATGAGATGCAATTAGTTTTATAGGTTTCTCCATTCATTCCAGGGTTTAACAGAAGTGATTAATCATATCAACTCGTAGGAAATTAACTACAAAGCTAAAATTCTTTACCTGATTTTGACTAAGTAAATCTTGGTAGACAAGACCGCATTTATTTGCAAACAGAATTGCTTTTCCTGAATGCCATGTTTGTATTCCTTTACCACAGAAATTATGACAGTCTTAGAAAATAAAACTTTGAAAATTATACATGAAAATGATACAACAACAAGGTAAGGGAAAGTCAGACTAGGACATCACTTGTAGAGCAAAGGATAAGCATTCTTCTAAGTGCCTTTTTTTTTTTTTTAACCCTGCTCTTTCTTTTTTTTCATTTTTCTAATTCTGAACTGTGGCTTTTCTATATATGATGACCTGCAGAAAAGAAAGACATATACACACACCTAACCCACAAATTTCACTATATTTATAAACAGAACTAGAATAAATGTTAGACCAAGAAAAATCTTCAGGACAAAAGAATTAAAAATTATGTTTATCACCAGCTTAACCGACTCAAACACTGAATATCTATTCTTTCTTCTGCAGCTACAATTCACTTCCTTTAACCAGATCATGGGACAAGTTTCTACAAAGGAGAACATGCATGAATAATGTTTTTGTTCTCTTTTAAATGCATGCTATTACCTGGAGGGTGATGTGCAATGTTTCTGTAAAACCCTTTACCAGGATTGCTCAATAAAAGAAAGAGACATGGTAAAAAATGTGGAAATGAAACACTGATTAGTAAGTGGCTTAGGAATTTGGAAACTTGTGGAATTTTGGTGAGGGGAGAGGACAGTTGCTTGAGTTGCCTTTATGTGATAAAAGAAGGAAGCATTTTTCTGGGATTGCAGTCTGCAGAGCACTAACCTCACAGGCTGGATGGGCACAAAGAGGAATACGAATCAAGCCATTAGCTCCAAAGAGAGTATTGATTACAAAATTAGCCAAGGCACTAAGGGAAGAAAAGGGAATGATACTTATTAACTATTTATATGCCACTTCTGGGAATAAATAGTAAATAAGAAAACTTAGAATTGCTTATTTGTCAGTATACATTTGTCTTAATTAGAATTACAGAAAACTGGAGGTTTAATGACTGAAATCTTAAAATCAATTGGTTGTATGCCAATACAAAAGGTAGTATAGGAAAGACAGAAGAGGTATTCCTTGTCCAGAGTGATCTGTTTTGGAGTTTATAAAGCACTGCTAGGTCAGATGCCATTAACTTTGAACTCATGTAGATTAATTCTCCATATTGTGCTTCTTCTGATAAGTTAAATAATTGACATAATTTACTGACTGACAGATTTAGGCCCTGTCAGCCCAAAATATTGGCTTCTGCCTGTATATATTAGTACTTATAGATAAAGTATGAGTAGAAGGGGAGGAAGTCATAGAAATGAAGAAAAGAAATTTAACAGATGGCATACATCAGGAATCTCATGACATTAGCATAAAGGTACTTCACTTGACAAACTAAATGTAGCAACTAACTGGTTATCACTTCCACAGGGAAACATGTGATTATGATTAGATTATGTTTGTTCTATAAACATGATTAAATGTCTTACTATAAACTACTTCATGCATGCTAGACAAAACCCCAAAATATTTATGTTCAAATCAGTGGAGGGAAAAAAAATTTAGGCAGAAAAATGTGAAAATTAGTAAAAATATTGTACTAACAATTTGCTTCAGACAAATTTAAAGGAAAAAAATTGAACATTAGTAAAAAAAGTAGTACCAAAATAAAGAAATGTGACATCATTGATTTTAAATAGTAGCTAGAGGATAAGAAAAAGGGAAGTTTTTAGTCAACACCTAAGTTAATAACAATAAATGCACACATGATGGTAGAAATCATGGAAAATTCATAAGGAATATGAAAAGGAAAATACTACATGTGGAAAGACCTACCATTAGCAGATTGAAGACTGAAAATAAAGGCTTTTTTCAAGCAAAATATGGGCCAAAAAGGATTATAACAATGCTATTGCCCAGTAGATAGACAAAATATTATTTATTTCAATTATAAAGGAGAAGAAACAAATATTCATTAAATATTTGTTATGTATTTGGGAAAGATACTCAGTAACTATAATGCAAATATATCACATGATGATTATTAATACTTATTTCCCCAAATTCAAGAAAATAATTTACCTTTGGATATGACCAAAAATTCAGTTAATCAGTTTTAGTTTTAGTTTTTTCCCTAGATGTCAAAATCCTTCACCAAGAACTTAGGTTTCCTCCAAGCTTATCACCTGTTGATGATTTGCCGTAAATTGTAAGAAGGTCCAAAACTTGCCCTGTGTTTGTAAAAAATACTTCTCATACTATTCATGCAGAAAAATACAGTAAGGCAAATGGCACATGAGCAAAAATAATTTTGAATGTTGCATTGTACTATATGGGAGTACTCACTCCACTATGCCTATCAAGGGAATAAATGGGAAAAGTAACCTATGACAGAGTGACATTAAGAAGGAGCAACAGCTCCAGTTTGCATGTTAGGTAAGCAGTTGAAACAAGGTTCAGCATTAAGGCACAGCAGCACTTTAAACACACTGAGGGAACCCTGGCATTCCAGCAATAAATCTGGTAAGAGAGACAAAGACCAGCGACCAAACCCTTGAAAATTATTGCTATGTTCATATAAATGCAAATACTCCATGTAATTGTGACAGGAGAAAAAGGGTATATATTATGTAAACAGCCAGCTCAGACAAGCCAGTTTACATAGTTTTCATTCTAGGATAGAAAGAGAATTAGGTTTTTTACATTCCAAGTCATCATACATCAACAAAAACTCCCTTTTCCTTGGATGTCTAAACATTGAAATGCTCCCTAGCCATTATGGTATATAAGTATCAAGGACTCCTTCCTGCAGTGCTCACATGTATTTACATAATGTTTAGGTGCAGAACCAGTATTGTGAGAGTAAATACACAAAACAAATAATGAATTCTAGACTACTGGCTATAAAAAATAGGCAGGCAGGCAGCTACTTACTTTCTCCATGATTCCATAATACACTTTTCTTTGTAGTATCTCAGTTCTTGAACAAAAGAATCTGTAGGGTAAAAAATGTTGTCTTAAGCTCTCTGAAATTTGCATCTATTTACTGATTATTTGGAAACAAGAGGAAGGCTAAAATTTACCACTTCCCAACATGTTATTTAAGTAGCTCTATCTAATGCTGAGAGTCCACTATATCTCCTTAGAAGTCTCAGCATTTTTCAGAGTTTTTAGTTGTATGGAGACTCTAATGCCTGCATACAGTTTTTGGCTAGTTTTCAGAGGTTTAGTTGTAGAGATGAAGAGATTCTTGTTAATACACCATGAGCGTAAGGACATGCCTAGTTTGACTTTGCATTAAGAACCAGTTCAATATTCTGGGATGAGCTGTAAATCTTGCATGTGAATTTTGTTCCCTCGTACCAGATAGATGGTTTCTTGTAAACTCAAGTGCTCCTGCTACACTTCACTGATGTGCTTGGAATGAGATTGTGAGAAATAAGGAATAAAAGTAAAGTATTTCTACCAAGCATAAATAGGAAACAGAAAGGCAGTTTCTTCAGAAAATCTTTTGCATTTATTACTCATATTAATTAGATGCTGAGCTAAACAGACAGAAAAAGAGTGCAGTTCATTTTCAGAACAGCAGTACAGCATCATAATGTGATCTGTGCTAAGAAAGTAATCACTATGATATAATACCATCATAAACTCTTTAAAAATAAATCATATTACTTCTTGATTCTATTGCTGCTTTCGTATCTTGGTCCTCAGTGCAGAAACTTCTATTTCTGAAACATAATGTGCAGAAAGCAGTCACTATGTTACTAAGGTAACGATGGTTTATATTACTTCTATGCTCTACAGTGAATTCAGATTGAGTACCTTATGGTCTGTTTCAGTGTTTGTATTATTCATCTCTATTGAAAACAAAATGAGATTTGTTGTGAAACTTGGGGAAATGATTCAGAGCTGTATTTAAAGTGGTTTCAGGTTCTAGAGACCTCAAGATTTTCCACTAATGAATTCATTATGGGCCATGACACTTGTGCATAGACTATGTAACTACCCATCCTCTAGTCATGTGGCCTTAACAGAGCTAACACTAATAGGCATTACCTAAGTGCTTGCTGGTGCAGCCCTCCACCATGTGAAATCTTGCAGTGAGCTGTGTGGCCCTGAGAAGCTCCACTCAGGAGATAACAGGTGTAGGGTGTTGCTTTCAACCAATGCATGCCATAAGGACAGGAGGAGGGTATTTCACAGAGAAGTAATTTTGAGCACATCCTGATGGAACAATAGTAACCCATGAAGGTCGCCCAATACCTTGAAACATTGCTATCAGAATCCACAGTGAAAACTAAGTCTTACTGACCATTATTTCACTTTACAGAACGTATGTTAGTATTTTAATAAATGTCAGCACAATCAGCAGTAAATTGTTATCTTCTAGAAGTTGTGTCTTTTTATGTTGATCTTTTTCAAGAGAGGTTATTATATGAATCATTTAAGCCAAGAAGTTATGATTGTGACAAATACCTTCTACCAATACAAAGTTGGCCAACAAAAAGTAAGTCTTGGTCAGGAGTGGAATGTGGAAGTAATCACCATTCAGGAAGGGTATTACAAAGAGTAACAATCCTTTAATTTAGAAGTCTGAGTGTTTGTCATTATGCTTTGCCAGTCAAACCTGGAATTATACAGACTGCTCCTGGTAGGGTCATTTCCAGTGCTTTGAACAACAAATTAGCAGTATATTTTATTTATATCAAGATAGTAACTAGAACTTTCACTCAGATAAATTGAATGCCTGGGAGACTACTCTGCAGTCTTTAAGAAACCAGTGTGCCTTTTTATATAGTCAGCATATTAAAACCAATCTCTTACTATCTTCGGAAGGAGGAAAATATTGTTGGTTTAATGGACTGATTGTTTAGACAATTAAAAAAAAAATCTTTGAGATGGAGTTTGATTCTCTTAAAAACCTATATTCTTTAGAGATATTTGAGAGTTTCTAAGGAAAAGGTATTATTATTTGAAAATATAAGGAAATAACAAAGAAACAGTGGAAACTTCAGAAGAAAAATACAGTTTTAAGCTTCCAAAAGTCATACTTTGATGATTACTTTCAGTACAATGATATTTTATCTGTCTGATGTACAACACCATTTCTTTCTGCTTTGTGTCTCCAGAGATAGTTATTTTATCAACAGCACATTTTAAGTGGCACATGTTCCTATGTGGAACATTTTAAAGGACTCTCTTCTGGCATTTCTCCAGTTGAAAGAGTTTCATTCTAAGAATTAGAAGTGTTAGCCTATGTAGTTCTCCACAGTAAAGGTTATAAGTGATAAAAATTCAAGTTATTCAATAAACATCTAGATGTCAAGGTCCAGATGTGTGCTAAAGCACTCACAGACAACATTAGCAGATGCTTGTAAATCAAATATTTATAATGTGTTGTGTACAAATGCCCTTTTTTGTCATTTTTCCATAGATAGCTTGGGTAACAACGTATTTGAGTGTACTTTCTCGTACATCTGACTGACTACTGCAAGTGGTGTGCTTGACAGAGAATGACAGGGAAGGTGGGATTTTTTTTTTCACTCTGCTGAAACTCTCGTGATAATTAGTTCAGGATGAAAGACAAATGATATCCATACAATCACAGCAGCAAATAATATAAAAGAGTAATACTCAATTTTATAGTCAACACGTACAATCAAGAAAGTTATGGAAAACAGTGCTCCAGTATTCATGTTGTACTTCTTTTCAATATTTGCTCATTTTTTACACCATTTGTAACACAGATTTCTTACTGTACCTTTTATAATTGACCATTACTACACAAATATCTCAGACATCATGTCAAATGCACTTCATACCAACTTTCCCCTCAGTGGAAGAAAGTAGGTCTACCTCTTCAGATCAAAAGCAGTGCTACATTTTAGCTTCCATAAAAATCATATAGTTGCCTGATGAAACTATGTCTTAAAAAAAATGACCTAATGTTACTCTAGGAAGCATAATAATATCATAACAAAGAACAGGAAAGACAAAAGGGACAGCATACTATTTACTGCACTGCAGAATTGGATAAGTGGTGCCTGCTTCATATGTTGTTGCCATTCTCAACCTTTCCTCTGTGCTTTTCTCAACTTTTCACGGAAAAATAGCTCTTTCCACTTATCCCTGCTCTACCCTGAGAATCATTTCCTGGGCCCCTACAGGATTATGTCTCTGAAACAAGACTTCCTCCAGAATCCAAATGCCCCAAACCAAAATCATTAGTTTCTGAAAAAGATAAAAGTTTTGCCTGTACTGATTCCTTATGGATTTTGGATTACATACAAGGTAAATGCCTTATAGCATACCAAGCCTATTTTTTTTGGGCACTCAATGCAAAAAAAACCCCAAACAATCAGTTCATGCTCAGATTCTCAGAAGGATAAAACTCTTTCTCCAACACTAGATTTCTGTATGTTTCAAAGAAGCTTAAAAAATATTTGGCTGGGATAGTAGATATGCTATACATGAACCCAAACTGATGGAGACAGATTCCATTGTACTCCAGAGTCAATGCAGATATTTTACCTCTCTTTTGCTATATAATGGGTTTCAGTTTAAACTGCTCAGTTGGAACGTGGCTTAAGTACCACCTGATTTTTTCTGGATTTCTTCTTGACAATGCCTACTGCAGCTCTCTAGAAGGATTTTTTAATCTACTGCCACTTAATTGGTTAGGAAATGATTTCAACTAATGTAAGATATGTGAAAAATAGCCAGAATAACTCTAACCTCCTTTCTTTGTTTAATCATATTGTTATAGTTTTCTTAGGAGCAGGTGAAATTTTCCTTTCCCCTACCAATGAAACAAGTGGCTAATGACCCTCATTCTCCCCACTACAGCTATCAAAGGGTGAAAAAGGGAGTTGCTTAGCAACTGTAAATCACTGGGGTAGGGTAGGGGAAGGGGAGACTATGGGTTTTTTTCTGCTTGTGGTGGGGAAGGGAGAGGACTGATGGAGAGAGAGAGGAGAGAGGCTTCTTGGGGAACCACTGCCTATGAGTTTGGTCTTCTTCCCTTTTTTTTGCCTCCCATTCTCCAACCTCTGGATTTTTTGGAGTTCCCAGTGCTCAACAGAGAGAGAGACTTTGCTAGCTGGGGCCGTTTGCATTGTTTTGTTTGTTGTTTTTTTTTTGTTGAGGGGGCCAGGGGCTGCTGGCCCAGGCGCAAGGGGCTCCCAGCATTTGGCTACTGCATCCAGCCCAGAGCGGCATTCATCCTCCAGCTACAGACCACGGAAAAGGATCCCAGATCTTTACCTAATTAAATTTTGTTTGGAGTTCAAAGGAGGTCTGTCTCCTTCTTTGGTTTTTAGTCCAACAACTTTTCTTAATTTCATCTAGACTAAGACACATATATATCCAATAAATGACATAATGAATACTGGCACCAAAGGTATCTTGTATGTTTATCTTATTTAAGAAAGGATGTTGTATGTGGCATATGAAAAGACCCCAGCCAAGACATATTTATATTTGCTTGGCTAAATAGGGATTGAGTTAAACTTTTGTTCGAGAAAGATAAGGAAGAAATGAATTTCAGAAGCATTTTCCTTTACCTTAAAGATATATTTGTCAATGTAATACAGTCAACTGAACTTTTATGGAATTACACAAGATTTAAAACTCCCTCTCTTCAGGAAGTCTAAAAGGATTTTCTTACAAAATCAATGAGACTATATAGCTGCTGCTGGGTAATACACTTTTTTTTTGACAAATCAAACCTGAAATGTTATGTTAGAACTCAAATTATATTCTGCTTAAGCATTAGTATAAATTTAGTTTCTAAAATGATGAAAAGAAAAATAAACAATCAGACTTGATTGGAAAATTGCAAGTCTATAAATGCCGGTGAAACACTGAAACAGGTTGCCCAGAGAGGTTGTAGATGCCCCATGCCAGGAAATGTTCAGGGTCAGTCTGATCTTGGGGGATTGGACAAGATGACTTTTTAAATTCCCTTCCATCTCAAATCGTTCTATGATTCTATGATTCAGTCTAAGTGCAACAGACATCAAGCCATAGGATGTGATGGACTTCACTTAGTCTACTCACCCATAAGGTTCAGTTATATTTCTGAAGCACTGCCACCTTGATCCTTTCCTATGGCTCCTAACAAACATCCTAACTTCACGAACCTTCCTTCTCTCCTTGACTTTAGCACCACCAGATTCACAGCCATATTTATTTCTGCAAACAGATTATTTGGTCTTCTATCACAGTGGCTACCACTTTGAAGTTGCAACATAGGTATTACTATGACCTGCTCCTCTGAGGAGGAGCATTATGTCACTATCAGTGCGGCAGTAATGTCAGAAAAGCTGCCTCCTCTCATCCATAGCACATCAATCCAAACTGTGTTAAATAATACGGGTTCCAAGAAGGAATGTAGATTAGGGAAAACTCCCATGCAGAGGTATGAGTTAAGGAGAGGGTGAGGAATAAAGGTGCTGATCAGTTGTGTTTTACTCTGAGCAGCAGGGGAATACTGAAAACACCTGGGAAAAGGGTTCAACTGTACTTTATTCTGCAATTGCAGTGAATAGATTGCCAAAACTAAGTAAAATATTTCTGAAAGGAGCTGGTTCTGAAGTAACTTGATGTTTTAGAGGCTTGCAGTTAAATCAGGCAGAGAAAATTAACAATGGACTTCTATGTTAATGATCTGGAAAGTGCGGCACTCCCTGTGAAAATGAAGTATAAAGGTGAATTGACTTCTTTTTTCATGGTATTTTGGAAAAAGATGACCACAGAAAAACATTAATGACAAATGATGAAGAGGTACAAAAGAAGAGTGAAGGAGTTAACAGATTCCTTGTTAGGAAATCAAATGATTTTATAAAAAAAAAGCCTGTAGAAGCAGTGCCAAGAAAGGCTCAGAACAAGTCCTTAGAAGTCCAGCATGAGCTGCCTTGAAGACTTTGCAAAGTGAAGAAAGACTCACCATGACCAGCACTAAACTATACTAATTCAAACTGTACTAATTAACTAACTGTACTAATTAACTAATTAACTGTACTAATTCAAAAAAAGGACATTCGTGTTAAAAAGACACAATGAGCTAGAATTTAATTCCAAAAAACATCTGCCTATTTTGTGGCAAACTATGGCAAAAGTCAGAATTTGGGAGCCTATCTGAGACAAAAAGGACTATACTGAATGCTCAGACAATCAAAGTGCAAACTGGTGATGTGCAAAGTAACCATCCAGGTGGTGAGGGGGTTCACACCTGACACCTCAGGCCAGGAGCTGGGTGGTGAACAAGATATGGAAAGAGGCAAAACCTGCGAGGTGGGGTAGTGTTACTTTATCCTTACACAAACAACTCAGCCGCGGTAACCCCCCCTCTAGGGAACTACCGTAAAAATTCACACCTAGCCTGTAAATATACATCATCCACAGTAAAACTCCCCACCCCAGTGGAGGTACCCAGAGCATTGCCTAAGCCTTACAAAAGCCACTTCTTTTCTCACCACTGTGGGGCTTCCTTTACCACCATGGGACTTCTCTTGCTACTTTGAACTTTACTCAGCACAGGGGCTTCTTCCCTCACACACACAGACTTCTTCCTTCACCACATGGGATTTCCTTCACCACCACAGGCTTTTTCCGTCACCACCTGTGCTTCTCTTGATTGATCCAGACAGCAACCATCACTTTGACAAGAGTCTCACCACCTAGAAGACCACTGGAAGAGGATCAATGGGACACCATCAGACAGAGTGGTGATATTTTTTCTACATAATCCATCTCTGTCACTCTCTCCCCCTTTCTCTCTTTTTTCTATTTCTTTCTATCTCTCTCTACCTTGCATTTACTGTTAAATAAAAATCCCTACTATGGACTTTGGCATATGGTCTCATTTGAACCTTAATTCAAGCAGAGGCATCTCTCTAATTAACAAAGCTGATCATAACACTCATCTCATAGAGTATATCAGTTAAATACAAGTGCGCAGGCAAATTTAGGTTTGGAAGGGATACAATTATAGAAGTAGCAGAGAAAAAAAAATCAATTTTTGAGATGAAAAGTGTTGATTCACTGAACTTGTCAAAGGACAGGAACCATGAAAAATTATGGAAAACCTGAGGTTGACTTTACAATCATAGAACAACTGCATCAGACAGTTCCTAGAAAAAAAATTTTCTTCAGCTCCAGGACAAGCTGAAAGTGCCTATGCTTTGGCAGAGTTATCACAGGAACAAGGAGGGGTGTTCACAGCTTGTTTAAAAGCCCACAAGTGAGATGGGGTGATGTAGAACAGGAGAACTGTACCTGCAGATCCAAAGGATAGAGCTGAGTACTTGCAACACAGTATTTACGATTTTACTTCTAGTAAAGTGCTTAATGCCAATAAATTTGTTGTGCTGGATGTTTTATCAAGGCTCTGAGAAGCAATAACACATCTGCAATTATTTGTTCAGGCCTGCATTGGAAATGCTGTTTCTACAGGTGATTTGAACTTTGAGCAGCATGAAAGATATTGATTAGAAAAACTAATTTATATATATTTATATATCAGAATACAAAGGTCTACACAGGCTACATTTTAGTTTCAGGGAAACATAAATGAAAACAAGGGAATAAAAAGAAACTGTTAAAAATTTTAGAGAGAGTCAGGTGCAGGTCTAAACCTAAATAAATAACTAAATTCTTGTGATATAATTTCTTGAGCAAGCCAGTTACCTCAAAACTCTGATGCACAATAATGAAGTTCTCAGAGTGATCTTCCTTATATAGAAGATTAAACAACTTTCAAAACTCCATGTTCTTAGATGGAAGAGTTTGGCTATGCATGCAAAAGGAAAATTATGAAAGATAAAGAAAAATCAATTAATGCTCACTATAATCTAGACAGGACTTTAATGAGATAAAGAGTGCATCAGTTAATATATTCAGTGACATTTCCATATGACTTTAAAAAAAAAAAAAAAAAAGAAAGAAAATACCTCAAAATACTGGAAAAGGTAGGTATCATTTTTGACATGGATATTAATGTCTTTTAAAAGTGCCATTTTTAATATTCATAGAATAAAAGAAGGAAAAGGTCACTCAGTTTTCCTGTCAGTTCAGGCACAGACACTTTCTAAGATTTTCAACATTTCTTTTCCTGTGTAATTTCAAGTGCTTCAGGCAATGAGTGTCCCACCACTTCTCTTTAGAAACTGTTCTGCAGCTTCATATATCTCACTGTCAGAGAAGACTTTCTAATATTCTGTTTAAATATTTTTTATCTTAATTTAATTCCATTTTTCATAATTATTACACCATTTACTACAATAAATAATTCTCTCAATTTGTGAAACCTCAATTAATATAGCTGTACTTTCCTCTAATTTGTCAACAACTCTCTGGTAAAATGATATCCAAAAATTAACTCAATGTTCTAGACATATGTAATGATATGCCTACAAGCACTACACTTCAATAGAGGGATATCAGGGCAGACTCTAGGTGAGTACTGAGAACTCTCTTAATATACTACTTGGCTATTTCCTAACATTGTTCAGAAGTGGTCTATATTAGTGTGTGAGACGTATGGCATTAACAAAACTACAGTGCTTTGGACGGATCTGTTTGTGGAGTACTCTGCACTGACATGTCTTAGAGGTATGGAGAAAAGCAGGTAGACTAGTATCCCAAAAACCAGAAAGGCAATGCAACACATTGTCTCAGTACCTAAGTTTTGGGCGTTTCAACTTCACTGAAAACAGATCCTGAAGTTAAAAATCTATGCTTTCACTCACAACAGAGAAGACACGAAAGCAGATTCTAATAAACCAGCATGCTCATGTTGTATTCCTGAAAATACGATACACAGGGTACACTGCACATCCATTCAATGTCCCAAAGAGTTTTACCTGGATTTGGCCTTGCCAGTTCTTTCAAAACCAGACAGTTAGTGAGCTTTCTGTATCAAAAGGAAGAGAGAAAAGAACATAAACTTGTTTATCGCTTTTAACTTTTTGCAGTTATAATATTTGCTAAATATGGATGACCAAGGAAACTGCTTAAATTGGATGTGGCTGAGATGGAGTTAATTTTCCCACAGCAGCTCTCACAGTGCTGAGCTTTGCATTGGTAGCTATAAAGGTGCTGTCAACACACCAGTGTTACAGTAACTGCTGAGCAGTGCTGGGACAGCTTTAGCTCTGCCCCCAACATTCCTCCCATCTGTAGGCTGGGGATGGGCAAGATCCTGGGAGGGAACACAACCAGGCCAGCTGTCCCAAACTACCCAAAGGGATATTCCATACTGTACAATATCAGGTCAGATATAAAAGATAAGAAAAGGAGGAGGAGGAAGGAGGGGGGGATATTTGTTGTTTACAATGTTTGCTTTCCCAAGCAGCCCCTACGTGTGTTGAAGACCTGCTTTGCTGAAAGTTATAGCCGTCAGGCACAGTTCCTATTTGTGGGGGGGCAAACAGGAACGTTTATTGAAGTTACAAGATACAATATATAGGTTCAACGAGTAAATATTCATTTCAGGGGCTGGTTTTATGCTAAATATGGGAAGAGATATTACAACTAAAAGATTACATTATGGTTGCTATGGAGGGCAGTCAGGAATGTGAGGTCAGAAGAAATAAAAGCTCTTTATACATGAAAGTCCGTCTGGCCTAGGGAGTACACAGAAGCCCACAAATCTTGTCAGCTGCAGGCGACTTGGAGATACCTAAGGCAGCAGATGTCAGCAGACTTGATTGAGTTTAATCAGTCCTGGGATACTCCCAGTACACTTTCCCAAGGCTTCTTTGACTTTCCAGTCAGTTTTCTTGAATCCAAGCTATTTTCGGGTTCCTACAGAAAGTGGTCAGACATCAATTGCTGATGGGATACAGAGAATAAACCAAATTTGTTTTTTTCATTTTGTTTGTGAGTGCACAAACTTTCACTTTTGTTTTAGTAACCTACTTTATCTCAACCTAGAAGTCATTTCCATCTTATTTTCTCTCTCCGGTCCAGCTGGGAAGGGCAGTAATAGAATGGCTTGGTGGCCACCTGCCATCCAGCCAAGATCACCTCACCACTCCTACAGCAGCAGGATGTCATTCTTGAAAAGTAACAAAGAGAACTTTCCCACATTTTTCTCCCAATTTTTTTTTCTTTTAAATGAGTACTAAACCCAAAGAAATACCCAGATTCCTGATTCAACAGTTCTTTTTGGTTATGCTATCTCCAATCAAGAAAATAAGATAAATCCCATGAACTATAAAAGGATAATTTTGAGATACTTTTAAATAAGAATTTAGTTTGTATGGTTTTTTTTAATTTTATTATGAAGAAGATTCTTCAGTAAAAGAAAAAAAAATTCAATTAGAAATATCTGACACATTTTAGAATAATTCCCATCTTTCAAACTATGAGTAGCAAATTATAATTGAAGAGTTGCTTGAGTGCATGGTGTAGCAGGAAACATCAGATAGAAACATTTTATTGATAAAATGAGAAAGGTATTTTAGGAAAGAGATTAAAAAAATAAAAGAATAGGCAAGGGAAGAGTTCAAAAAGACAGAGGAAAGTGTGCAACCCAAAGCAGAATAATCATCTGGAGGGTCACCAAGGTCACAATAATATACTTTAAAATAGACTACAGACAGTGCATAAAAGATGCTATAAACATCCAAAACAAACTAAAAGGCATATTTCACAAGAAGTCGAGTTTGAAAGTACAGGATCTGGAGTTCCCTGTACCACTGTGACCTTCTATTATCCAACATTCAACTTTTTCTCAGCTGTCATACCCATAATAATGTCCTCCCAAAGCATGGAGGATGGGAGTAAAAGCAGAATACTCTCACTTCAGTTCACCAGATAACATCATATTCCCACTAACGTTTTAACCCAGAGCATCCTCACAGTGAATATGTAGTGTTTAAATTGCTTAATGAAATTACTTGATCTATGCTGGCATAAGTGATTTCTCATTGATTCACTCTCAAAATATCTGTTTGGCTAGCTTTCTGGGGCTTGCACTCTTGGTGCTTTCTTTCTTTTGGTTTTGCATTTTTAAGAGACTTTGCTGTAATAACAGAAGTTCTCTCAGTACTTGCAGATCTATGTTACATACAACTAAAAGAAATGAGACCAGGAAGAACTGGCTAGCTTATCACAAACTGAGAAAGTTTAAAAAATAAAAAAAAAAAAAAAAGAGTTTCAAAAAAACTCACAAATCAAAGCAGTATGAACATCATTTAAAAAAAAAAAAAAAATAAAAACAATCATGCTACAGAAGGGAAACCAGACAGCTGAACTTTTATACAGAATGTGGGAAAATTACTTTTCTATTGAAAAAATACATACAAATCTTTGTTCTAAACAAGGGACAAGAAAATTAATTAACTAAAATACTAAAATTGCAAGATTAATTCCCAGGCAATTTTCTTGGAAACAAAATTAAATTAGCAAATTCAGATAATAGTCATATTGGTAAGAAAAAAATATTTTGCATGTGGGTTTCATTGAAAAGCATAAAAAAAGCATGTAAGTTCACCAAACAATAAGTAAAACATATTACCATAATCCTTGAAAAAATGCCAGGGTTTTATATGTGTAAATGAATATAACAGATCACCAAATAGTTTTAATTTTGATTCTACATTTCTGCACATACCTTTGTGACTAGGGAGGACTCATTTATTTAGTGTTTAAGGTATGTTTATGTGTTTTGTTGGAGTAGCTCTCAACATTTTGATCGACAAAGAAAAATTTCAGCTTTTTCAAAAACAGTGGAGGTTCTCACATCAGTGGAGCCAAGATTTCATGATATTTTAATGTGATGTCTGGAAGAAAGATTCTTGAATTGATCTGTAATAAAAAATAAATGCTGTAAGAAATCATTTTTGAGGAAACCTCTGTGTAGTTTATATGAGGCTACAGGAATATAGTTTGGAAACTACAGGCAAGATTGGCTCCAGGAATCAACTTCCTAAGTCCAGGATGTAAAGACACAATATGTAAGGTATTAGCCTGCAAATTTCAGGGTTCAAGTGATGTTTGCCAAGATTGGAAGCCAGATTTATCCATGTTTGGAAGTTTCTTTCTGTATAATGGCATTATCAGGCAGTTTCTTTCAGGAACACTGGAAAAACAAACACACTCCTGCAAAGGTCTCCTGCACCTGCCCTTCCAAATGGAGTATTTAGCATCATGTAAGTAAGACAGATGCACACATCTATTATTTTTTAACTTCATTTGTTTTATTGTGCAGTTTATTTCTAGCTTTAAGATTAAACACTCTTTTTATGAAGTGACAAGTTATTATTTTCTCCTCTAGCTACTTGTCCTTAAAAGAAAAAGTAGAATATATGTGAACCAGTGTGTCTCTGATGAGACAACAGAGGGGGTGCGAATCCACCCCATAAACAGTAAATCATAATTGCCAGTGGCTAGACATCAGGTTTTACAGAAGTTCTTAGCCCAGACACTCAGGTCTGATTAGAGGCCACTAAAGGTCAACAACCTACAAACATGCAAAAAATGAAGTAATTAAAATATTTATGTCAGCAGCTAGGAAGTCAAGCAAACAATCGCAGCCTGCTGGTCTGGCAAGGAAATAACTGCTCATCAAATACCTACTTCACATCTCAATGACTAGAGTATAATTTCTCATTCAGAAGTTATATTATTTGTTTCAAAACTTCTATCACATACTTCAAAGTACTCAACAATTATGTTTAGTTACGAACATTCACAGGGCACATATTTGTCAAGGACAAACAACATATCTATATTTTTTACCCTTTATTATTTCCTGCAGAGAACCATACATAAGAATTTGTCTCCTGGATTTTTCAAAAAGATCTGGCTGTAGAAAATACAGCTGAAATAATGCATTGACACGTTCTCAGTTCTATTTCTTTTTACAACACTTTGTTTAACTACTTTATTTTGATTTCTCTGGCAGCAAAATACTATTTTGGCTCTGGAAAATGCAGTGCAACCTGTACAGGCTTCTTTTATTTATGTTGACTTACACTCTGCTATCTATAAATATTTTAAAAGATGAAGTAGGTGGAAAACAGCCCACCCCCTCTTTTTTTTTTTTCCCCCTCAGACATGCACACATTTTAAATTGCACGACTATGTGTTGAGTGAGGCTTGAAAATCATCCTGGATCTCTATTTCCTATTCAGAAAGACCAGGAAAGAGTCAGAAGTGAGTCTATCTCTGTAACCATGACAACAAGTACTTGTATATAATGCTTATCTATACAGTATGGTTTCTGATTCCTTCAAGAGTTCACACAGTCATAGGTTGAATTCTTTGGTGAGCAATATGAGCCATGTCAAATGGTTCAGATGAATCAGGTAAGTATTGCTGGGCAATGTAAATACTATTTGCACTGAAGAATGAATGAAAAAATGGGTTGAATGGAGACAGGGCTGTATCTGGAAGGTGAGAGAAAGAAAAAAGAGGTGCCAGTAATTTTCCAGTGATTTATATTTGATGGATTGCTTTTGAGTTGTTAAGAGATATCTTCTATTGATATTCCACATCAAATTATTGCCTAGCAGGTAATATATATGGATTTTGGGGAAACAGAGATTTTGTAGACAAGGCAGACAGCAAGAGGCACTGTCATAGGTTTCTGTAGATGAATTTTAGTAGAAGGGAGGGCTTCCAGGACACTTTCTGTTAGAAGCTGCTAGAAGCTTCCCCCGTCCTGTGGAGCCAATGACAGCCAAGTCCAGGAGGGACCTATTTGATGGCCAAAGTTGAGCCAATTAAGAATCATAGTCACGCCTCTGTAATAACATATTTAAGAATTTTGGAGTGTTGTGCAGATGGAAATTCCAGCCATGAGATAACAACGCAGAGACAGAGAGACCAAGGTCAGAGCACGAGGAGGAGGAGGCACCCAATGCTGGAGAAGGGTTGGAGGGAAGGACTTAAACCTATTCCCCCACCCCTGCAGCCCATGGAGGAACATCACGGTGGGGAGACCCCCCTGCAGCCCTTGAAGGAGCAGGTGGATGCATGAAGGAGCTGTTGCCCTGTGGGAGGCCCAGGATGGAGCAAGATCCTGCAAGAGACTTACAGCCATGACTCGTGGAGAAGGAGATCCACACTAGGGTGGGTCTTCCCCCTGGTAGAAGTGTTGCCCAGGGGTTGGGCTCACATTGGAGAGGTCTGTCGAGGACTGTCTCCCATGGGAGGGACCCCACGGAAGCAGGGGAAGGACTAAGAGCTGTGGCCCCCCTGCAGACCATGGTGAAGGCTGTGCCCCTGCAGCCCACAGAGGACCATCAGGATGCAGAGCCCTGACTGCACTCCATGGAGTGACCCACAGGACAAGAACATTGGCAGCAATAACTGCCTGAAAAACCCCCATTCCCTGCTCCCTTGAACTGCTGGAAAGAGGGAAGAGTGGGAGGAGAAAGGTGTTCTTAAGACTGATTTATTTCTTACTGTTTAGTTTTCTTACTTTTAGTTTTAGTCCTTAACTTGTTAGTAATAAATTTAAATATTTAGGCACTCTGAGTTTGTTTTGCCATTATCTCTCAGCTGTTTTTTGCCTTTTTTCCTTTTCCTTTCCCTCTGGGAAACGGGGGGTCCTGGAGGTTTGAGTGGACACGGGGTGAAAACCACCACAGGCACTGTAACAGCAGTGTGAATGCCTACCTGATCAATAATTAAAAGAAACATATTGAATTGAGGTTAACATTAAGTTATTCAGAGAGTGAAAAATTCGCAGTTCTGCAACCTGTTTTGTTTTTATTTCAAATAAATTGTGTATTATTTTTTAAAAGACACACATGAATTTTGATGACATTTATGACATTATGCATAAAATTACCAATGTTTGTAAGCTCAATGGTTATATAGGTGAACCAGTGTTTAAAAAAAAAACACCAAATATTCTTTTTACATATACATATTTATTCTCAATGAAATATTGAGAACTCTGCTTCACAATCCCACACAAATGTCAAAGAATACAATATAATATAAAGACTTCTAAGTATAAACTTGTTGCTTTTTTATTCTTCTTTTCCCTTTCTTCTTTTCTTTATCCAAAAAGTTTAGCCCAATTAACTTTTAGTTCCTGCAGAATTTCCCTTGGTAAGAGCCATGGCCCAATGGGTTTTTCTTTACAGAATTTAAGCAGAATAAATAGGTCAAAAATCAGGCTAATAATTACAGAGATAATTATAACCTTAGCAGAAGAACATGTGCTACTGCTACCTGACAGCAGAGTTGTTCTCCAGCTGTAGGTTAAAAAAAAAAAAAAAAGACTCAGAAAGGCAGATAAAGAAATTAGATTTTCAATCTGCTTTAAGCAAAATTAGATAAATATTGATATGAATCTGACACAGATATCAATCCTGAGTGTTAGTTATCAAGTCATGCATAACCTCATTTCATCCAGTTCTTGCACATGAAGCTTCAATACAGTCAGATCACAACCTACCCAGTCAAACACACCTATTCAAGTAATTATAACATCCTACTACTCTTCTAGTTATCAGGATTAAAAAGTTGCTAATGCTGAACCTGCCTGTAGGAAGCAGGTGAAACTTTTGTAAATGGGACACTAGCTTGCAAAGAAATGAATACTAGCAGAAGAACCAAAAATACAAGACAATTTGCTGCAAGATGTGTGAATTAGTGTTACCATATAGACTGATATCATTTCAGGTACAGTAGAAAGTGATAGATCAGAATTCTGCTTTAAAAATTAGGCTAGTGAGCAGATAATGAGAAAACAGTCCATTCCACCCATCTATCCTCCTGAGACCAAACCAAGGTGAAATGGCTCCTGGACAGTTTAATAGAGAAAATTAATTTGCCATTACTTTGTTTGCAAAAGCTATTCTGTATTGGTGATTTTTGGCTATTAGGATGTATAGAGCAACAGAATGCTTTTATCTTTGCTACCAAATCAGCAAGGACTCCCTCTCACTTCATCTCCTGTTCTGTGACTCCCTTCTGTTCTTATCAGTCTTCTGCCATTTATACTTTTGTCTTCAAAATCACTCCAGCACACGAGCAGATAGACAATCTGCCTGTACAATGCATTTCTTCAACTCATTCTCAGGATCAACCAAGCCAGCAAAAAAAATGCCTTAGATGAAGTACATCAGGTCCTGGGGGAATAGCTGTGAGAGACAGCTTGCCAGTTCTAAATATTCATCTCTTACTGATAAGCCATCTAAAATTCTGATAGTTACAGGTACCTTTTTATCACAATTTATTATGCTACCTACCCTCCTCTTTTGTAATTTTGTCCATTTTGTCAAAATTAGAAAAGTAACTGCTGTGCTCAGAGGTTGTTTCAGGGTTACAATTAACCTCTTCTTTTCTGCTTCTATGGCTTGCTTAGGAAAGATAAAACTTTATCAAGTAATTCCTCTGTGACAAACAGGCTTTGATTATATTTGCTTTACATAATGCCTACATCTCCTTTTTTAGCCCTCCTTTTCATGCTGCACATTACATTGCTGAATTTTGGACTTGGACTTAATTTCTTGTATTTTACACAGGACTAAGTAAAGATGATCCAAATAAAAATCTTCAACCATGTTTAACTGCTTAATATTACATAGTGAAAAAGTTGTAGTTTGACCTTTTGACCTTTCTGGGTCCACTTAGTTCTCCTGAATTAAGGAAGTATCATCTTGCCAATGTGGCCAAGTTCAAAGCTTACAACACATCCTCAGGAACCAATACTACAGTTTAGGTTTGAGAGAAATTTATTATCATATTCCAACTGTCACCTATATCGAGGCAAGATCTGGCATCTTGAATTGTAATCAGATGAGATCAAAGGTAATTCAAGATGAATAGTTCTGTGTCTTTGGTTGTAGTTCAAATGCTGAAATATGGCAGGGATTCTGTTTATGTATTTTCTTTTAAAACATGAGCTTGCTCACCTGTAGGTAATTCCTATTTTTTTTAGCCACTAGCCTTAATGTGTTATGATACTTTCTTACTTTAAATCTGTCCACATAGGATGAATTATGTATGCTTGGCTGCATAACCTAAGGGTAAGCTCAGAGCAGAATCCACTAAATATCTACCTTTTGATTACCCTGGTATTTTCCTGACTTCTGTCCAGCCTTTTCCATGCCATTTTGATCAATATCCAGCTGTCATAACACAAGCTCTGTCAGCTCCATTTGATTTGTCTATGAAATTTTCTGTTTCATAGATCTGATCCTCTGTACTAGGAGACTGATGGAAGACATTCCATTCGAGGAGTTAGTGATCTTGAGCAAGCCATGTCTTCTCTCCTAGGTACTTGACAAGCCTATGTGTTAGCATGAATGACCACAGTACAATCCCATATATAAATATATATATATATAAATATATATATATATAAATATATAAAACAACCTGAGAAAACGTGAAATACCCTGGATACATGCCATTCCTGGATACAGTTGCTAGATGCATCCACATGGATATGCTCTGGTGAGCATTAAGAAATAAAATCTCTGTATCTCCAGAGAAGATAGATAGTTGTGCTCGCTGCATTAGATATAAAGAGAAACAGTATAGGGCAGAGGGTGAACCTTTCCACAGACAGGATCTACACAACACACTGTGGCTGTACAGTTGGATTCCATCCAATGCTGCACAAAAGTCAGGTTCCAGCATCTGCAAGCATGTAAGCTTTACCTGCTGTATATATTGATCTTCCTCTTCCAATCTCATTATTAACCAGTTTTACTGAGTTATTTATTGCCTGTTACAAAACAGCTCTGGATGGTATGTTTACATTGTCTATATTGAGTTCTGAGATGAAACAGAGAACAGAATTTAGACCACCAAAGATCCCTCCTCTGATTCATCACCTTTCATTTTCATGCTTGTTTTGGACAAATAGCAGCATTTCTTATACTCTTTGTGTCACTTGATCCTAGCAGCAAACTAAACTAGCTTTGCACTGGTAGTTAGACCAATGAGAAATTTGAAATGCCTGTAGATACATGTCTCATTAACATAATCCCTTTTGCTTACACAAAAGCAAGGTCTCTCCCTGCTAAACTGCAGTTTTTACTTCAGTGCCTCATGCTCATTTATTTTCATGCAGAGATTTTGCAAGCCTTAGTCTATGCAAGCTCTTTTTTTTTCCAGGCAGAGGCATGAGGGATCTTGCCTTGGAAACACTGAGCTCTGAATTTAGTCCTTCCTCTACATGGAAATTCAAAGGGTTACATTGGAAATATGCAGAAGGGTGAACAGAAATCAAGAAAGGTCATCCTGGCAATGTGTTTCTTCTCTTCCTCCTTGGATCACTAAAGATTGATATACCAGAGTGAAAAAGAAAAATGTCTATACAACTGAAAAAAAAAAAAAGTATTTCCTGAATTAACCCTGTTTTCACACAAAGGAACAATCATACTGGCTTTACTTTGGCTTGCAGAACCTGTACATTTTCATAGCTTTTAACTTTTTTCTCCCTTTATCCCAGAACTGCAACTATTCCACAGTGCAAATCACCTTTGAAAACTCATGCCTCACTGGTAAGGGGTGAATTAGTAATAGGTGAATTTGTAAGTCCTGGTTATAGAAGTTAGAATGGACACAGAAGTGTCAAGACTATGAATACAGACTGCTGGAATTCATGGTCTGTATGTCCTACACGGAAGATAATATACTCCTCTCTTCTTTTCCTTGCTTTGTGTCAGAACAGTATGTTCCCTTGTAAATTCTTCTAGTACAAAACCCACTTTATTTAACACTTTTCTGAGAAAGAAAACAGAAATGAAACCCCCTCTGCCAAAATTCCTCTTGTACTAAAATTCAAACTCTCAATCCCACTTTGATATCAATATGTCAGGTTAAAGTAATTATTAAATTTTTATAGCAGTCTAAAGTGTGTTGTATTTTACTTCTCATTAGCATTGCCGTAGGAATACAGCATACATGCCTATGACCATTTGTCTTGAACAACATTCATCAAAGCATTCTTAAACATAACTTTGTAAGACTTGAAACAAACTTTAGGCCTTGGGTCTGAAATTTTCAGTCTATTTTAAGGCATTTTGAAAACACAGCAAAAAGTTGTCCTGCTTTTAATTTTACTCCTTTAGCTCCTTTGCTTTTTTAGGCACTTACAATATTGCAAAATGTTTTCTGGTTTCCTGTGAAGCCGAGTAACTGGATACTGACCTTTCCTAGGTCAGTTCTGCAGCTGCGTTAATCTTTTGCATAACTCTGATTCTATATTACAGCTGTTTTCAGTAAAGGCAATGGATGCCCTGCCTTAACTGAGACCTTTGATATGCTATGGGACTCAAAATGTGCAGCACAGGTTTACCAAGTTTCTGCTTCAAAAATTATTCTCCTAATCATTAATTATACAATGATTGCATAGATTTAAATAACTTTATATTGTAAACTTATGTTTACACTTTAAAACAAGAAAAATAAATTAACTTCTGTAGGAAAAAGTATAGCTTTTATTGTTAGACTTTATTTTATAACACTGAAATATCTGAAGGCAGTTATATTTTCCTTTCCAGGCAATTTTCTTATATTTTATTGATATTTTATATTAAAATACATCTTATGGTATTTAAAATGTTAATTTAGAAATAAAATATTCAGTTGCATCAAAGAAAACCGTCTCTGCATTATATGTAGCAATGCCATCGTTTCCATTTTCCATTTGTTCCCATTATAAAATGCTACCACTGGAAGAAAATCACAATCCAGTGCTTGATACACACAAAGCACTTAACTGTCTATGACCACAGATTTCTATAGACACAGAAAATTGGTTTTCATTTTTTAAAAAAATCATGAAATGTGTAAGTTCTTATTGTTACTGCTAAGTTGAATTATATGGTTTGTTTTGGCTTGTGGACTTTATGCACTCTATTTCAAACCTGTATTTCTCAAGCTTGGGCAAGCTCACATTTCTGATGGTTTGGGTGGAAAGTAACTGCTGAACATGAGCTGCAGTTGGCATGGAGAGTAGAGTGGGGAACCAAACTATTGATATTTTATCAAAGAGTGAACCAGTGTGTTGATGGTCCCAATTCTCAAGTGTAACGCCACAAAGCAATTGCAAATGCTTACTTGCTTTGTTTCTGTTTTTTACTCTGCAGCTTGATTTCTGTATACAGAATCCCTAATCAAGCTTCTAGCCAACTCAGAGCTTAACAGAATTGTTTTCAATCTGTTGTCTAATGAGTAGCACAAACTGATATTATTTTGCTTTCATGACTATCGGGATGCTCATTTCCATATAGAAATCTGAAGGAAGCACAAGGGCTTTGGACAAGATTTTTACTGATGTAGTGTATCTCTTGAGTGCAGTCACCTTCAACATGAGGTGGTGGCATTAGTACCATAAGAAAAATAACTCACTTCACCAGAAATGTCTCATGGGGAAAATATGTAGATATAAAGCAAATGAAAAATCCATTCAGGTATTTATTCAGGTATTTGTAGATATCTCATCACTGTAATAACTAAATAACCTTTAGTATATTAGATTCAACATGTTTAAACTCATCTGCTAGAAAGTTGTCACCTTCTTCATCTTACTAGCAAGGGGCCAACAGTTCAATACAAAAGAATGTTCCTGGGCATTTTCAGCAGGACTGAGGCAGAAGAGACGTACTGAAGAAGGGAAGTCTGAGATGAGCATACTAAAAGCTCCCACTCCATAAACTCTGAGAATTCCTAAATTCTCTTAGAGCTTTCGTTTATCTTGCAAGTCACTCAGTGTCAAAATTGTGCGTTTTGGTAGAACTACCTGGTATGACTTGGGTAGAGCATCCCCAGGTACTGCTCACCCCACAGCCCAAGAGGACCCCTCTGCCAGGCATGGCTTCTCCACTCTGGCAGGGCTCAAAAACCACTAACAGACCTGCTGAAAAACAGCAGTCTTTCCCTGTTAGATACCAACAGCCACAGCTTCCTGAATCTGAATAGAAAAAGGTTTAGCTTCTTTCTCTGACTGAGGATTTTGCAGTCCTGGAGAACACTTTAATTATCGAGCTGTGCTAGGCAGGCAATTATCTTAAAAGTGATCCAGGGCATTTTTTTTTACCATTTATACATGCCATAAAAGGAAAACAGAACTGTTTCTCATACAGACAAGAAAACAGTTGATTAAAACATATTTTATCACTAAGGTAAAAAATTGATAAGCTTGTAGAGGATATTTTACTTAAATATCAACTGAGAGGAAAAAGAATCCGTATTGATGCACAGGAAACTTTTTGCTTTAGAAGATGGGATAGGATAGCTGATTTAGAGCAACATAGCAGAAGTCATGGGAAAGGGAATTAACAAACTGAAATTTAAAGTGAAAGACTCAAACCTTGCATTATATTTGTGAAAGCAAGCTGTTTTGTTTAAGATTGGAAGGCTTTTGCCAGAGTATTTCATCTCAGAGGAAAAAAAAACATCAAAACTTAGCAGAAAAAATCAGAGCTAGAAAACATAGATATGCCTACAGAAGAAGAAGAAAAACTGAAATAATAATAATAAAGAAAAGCTGAAAGATCTTTCTTGGGAATGAAGGATATAAATCAAAAATAATTAAGACCCTTGCTTGGGGCTAGATAGTATAAATCAAAAAAGCCTTAGGTTGAAAAGAAAATTTAATTTAAAAACCCCTTCCTTGTGCCAAAGATTTATCATTTTTAAAGCTCAGTGGGGCCAGAATACTTTTTTTTCCTTAACTCCAAAGGGATGTCCTCCTGCTTCTGTTGATATATCCATTTAATCTGTATGTTGCCAAGCCTTCTGAAATGGTTTTGATTATCTCATTTTTCTTTTGTCTTTAAGAAAACTATTATTTTAATATCTCCATATCTTGTATTTTATTGGCTACTGTGAAAAATAATTAGACTTCAAAAAGTGAAATTTGAAGTTGCTTTTTTCAAGTTATTTGTAGTTGTTCTCTGCCCTGACTATTACCCACTTACATCTCAGTTTGCCATGGTCAGTGTTAAATGCTTTTATGTATCAGAGTCTCACAATCAAGTAGTACTGCCATTTGATAAGTACAATTCTATAGTTATACCCTTTATTTTTAATGTTGCAACTCAGACATAGTGAAGGAGACCAAAGCTCTCAGTTATAATCCTGCCAGGAAATCTGATTTGATTGCATAAGTCAGAATTTCAGTCAAGTCAATGAGGATGCCATGATAAGGGATGTGGCTGGAAAATGTATTCTGCAAAAGACACAAAGTTACAAACATAAGTATGGTTAGTGAAAGCTGTAATGTATTGATATTTGAGCTTTGGATGGTCATGTGTAGCTAACAAGTTACAAATGAAAAAGCATCTCAAAGTGCAAAAGAGGAATGAGGACAGAACAGTGTAAGACTAAGCAATAGTGTGGGAGTGGATAGAAATAAGAATGTGGTCTTCATGATTTTAATGCTGTAAGCAATGCCATCACTGCAAGAAAATTATGAAAGAAGTCAACGACTAACAGCTGAGGATTATGAAGGAGAAAATAGAACTATAATATAAAGGAGAAGGCAAGCACAGAGGGACAGTGGAACCATCAGGTATATATGTAGGGGAGACGAGTCTGATTATCTGAGCCATGATCAGTCAGCTGAGAAAGGTAAAAAAGCCAAAGTCAGTGAGAGAGAACTTGGTTACTCTTTATGATTAAGTACTTAAATTATAAGACTGTTCAGTGGAGAAAACTGAACAATTCAATATGTCTGGGCTCAAAATAACTTCTATGATCCCTGGACACTAAGTCATATCACCCCCATTGTTAGACAACTCCACTGGCTACTCATTAATTGCAGAACCCAGTGCAAAATGAACTTCTTGATTATAAAACTCAACATGAGCTTGCTCCAGTCTCTCTCTACTTCCTCTGCACATCTAGCACTGCCTTTCTCTTTTTCCCTCCAGACAACACTGTTTCTGTGATTAAAAGCTCTTGTTTCTACTGTGCCACCACATCACTTACTTTCCTGGTTTGCCGGTGGCTGTATGAACACAGATTATTAATAGAGCTTGTGCTGTCAGAACAGGAAAACAAACCACTACTAAGAAACTGTAATGTGTTGGATTTTGAGTAAAGAAAAATTCATGCCTAAAGATGCATTTTCAATCCCACAGTTGGATATGCAAGTGTTTAAAAATATAAAAATTTGTGGTCATGATCCAGCTGCTATTGTGTGTGATGCCCAGTAATATTGTAATTCATCCCTTGTCCTAACCAGTGAAGAAAATCTGATAGAATGAAGTGGAAAAGTATTAATGCCAGAGAATTAGCTCAGGGCTTAATTTAGTGCACCAGAAAACAGGAATTTCTAAAGCAGGCATTGAAAAACATTTCTGGATTAATCAGACTTTAATTTGTGAAAGTCTGGCAGATTCCTGTTACTTTCATTGCATTTTGTTCCTTAATTCTTACAAATCTGATTAGCTATCACACCTTGTCAAGCAGCAGGCTCCCTGGTGCTCATATTTAAGCTCTTAGTTTGACTTTTCATACTGTTTTTACACCAATATATGGATTTATTTTTAAGAGAAATTTTTGGGTTTTGTTTGCAAAAAATCTTTTAAAGATGCAAACTGAAATAGAGCATCTCATAAATAAGAGGTTAATTTCCAAATAGAACTGCCTTTGAAGACAGCTAAGCCCATTACACATTCTTATTACAACCACAAGCAGGCCCAGAGTAGAGAGGTTACAAATGAATGAAAATGTGTTAATGAGTTTAGCTTTTTGTATCTAATGTCATGAGGAGGCAGGTGCCAGCACCTATTCAAGGTATGTTTCAATGAATATAATCCATCTCTAAAGAAAAGAAAGTAGAACTTGAACACACTGTTCTACTTTAAAAATGGTTTATTGCAGCCTTTTTATGTCTTTCTTTGGATATCACTCATGGCAACATCCACACACAACCATTGCAGTCCTCTGTCCAGCCTGGAATTCTTGAAGCACTACAGAATTTGGACTTGGAACAAACCATCAAAATACACTTCTACTCTCTATAACTGTATAAAGATTGAAAATTAAAAATCATAGAATGTGTGACAAGTTTTTTTCACCTACTTCCTCACATGCACAAGAGTGCATTTATTGTTACATTACCCCTTATACATAAACTTATTTTATTTGCATTGTAGACCTGGCTATGATCACAAAAGAGTTGTGATCCAAAATAATGAGTTGATCTAAAATAACTTCTTTATTCCACTCTATAACACTGCTGTGAAGAAACGCAAGCAGGAACTCAGAGAATTGTGAGCTCTGAAGAGGTAATATCTCAACCAGAACTCTCCATGTGACAGAAGGAAATGACTGAACCAGATGTTAATCCTCCACCCCAAAAATGAACTATAGCTGCTGGTTTAAGTGCTAAGGTCGCAGGAGGGAATGGCTGTTGGCTTATCATGGAGAGTTGTCCCATTCGAAGGAGCTTGAAAACCTGCCAGACACAGCTGCTATATTGGTACAGACTCATGTAATGAGTGACTTGGAAAGTAGGTGCTGGATGAAGCAAACACCTGCCATATAACTTAGTCCTAAGGACATTCCCAATAAACCCAAAATGGAAGAGGTGGTTTATCATTCCTTGTGATGTGTCATTAATGCAGTCCTTCAATGCAATTTTCCCTTTGAGTAGAACTGATTTTATACCAAATAGGTCATTGACAAGCAATTAATTTCAATTAATTTCTATTCAGAAATGAGGCAAAATATGCCTCAAAATATAGAGGAAATAATTTGAAAAGATCCAACATAAATGACAGGTCTAGGAAAGAAGTCAGATTTTTTCCTGCAAAACATAGATGTGTCCTAACAAAATCTGTTGACAGAATGAAGCAGAGATGTATTATGAACAGAGGATAGACTGTACAGAAAGAGCATAAGCATCACCTTAATGCTGAAATAAAACGGGTGAAAGGTACAGAATAGGAGAATAGAATAAAACAGTACAGAAATAGTCAGAATGCAAAGCCTCACACTGGGAGGATAAAATAATGCTGATTTCTTCAATGAACCTGGAGATAGGAGACTGGGATGACTGAATAAAATAAATTGGTCCTTGTTTTGATCTCATTATGTATATAATTCATCAATGCAGTGCCTGTGAAAAGGCAATGAAAGTTTAAAATGGAGCCATCAAGCTGTTTTCAGGTAAACCTGGGAAATCTTCAGTCTATTGTGCAGAAAGCCAGTAAGAGTTCACTGGAACACTGTACAGAGCCATTACCACAAAAGATATATTCGGATTGGAATCAGAACAGACACATAAGAATGATTAAGGGACTGTATGGCCTGCCTCACTAAGGCACACTATGAGACTGTGCTTGTCCAGAAGCCCAAAATATAGAACAAAAAGGAGATAACTGATTTGTCTTTGTGCATCAAGAGAACATCAAATAATAACACTAAAGACAAGGTCAGTGCTGAAACAAGGGCAAATGGAGGTAAAATTCCTGTGCATACATATATCATAAATCTGACCAGATTTTTAACCTTCAAAACAACTGAAGGGTCAAAGACTAAGACATCAAAAGACTGTGTTTGGCACATTTTCAGAAGGATTCTCCTGTCCCTAATACAGAATCATATATTGATGACTCTGGTATTTTACACCATTACAACCTTCATGCTAAACCACATGGGAGAGTGACTGGTACCTTTGCTTTTATTTGACAATGTATCAGTCTCATTTCTGTTATAAATTTTGCCGCACTGTTATCTGACCAATCTGAAGAAGCACCCCCATATTCTCTTATCTAGTCTGTTTGTATCACAGGAGCTTGACAGAATGAGACCTGCAAATTATTCACAGGGTTGTAGTATAATCTGTTCAACTACCTCAAGGATATCATAGGTGAAGGCGGGGCACTATCGTAAGTGAACAAAAGTAACAGGTTGATCCCATAAGACTACTTAATACAGACACATCAGGCAAGTTCAAGCCATCACTGAAGACAAACTTCAAAAGGAAGAAAACAGAAGTTATTCAGTGCACCTATGAATAGAGGAATCAAGATTATTTTTTTCAGGGTGAGAGTTAGGGACACAGAATCTTTCAAATGACTGAGATCTGATGTTAAAGGCAAAAGCTGTAGCCATTCCTCGATTTTTTGATGTAACCATCATTTTGTCTCTACCCAGAAATTGTTCAAACCACCCAACATGCAATTTATGAACTGCATTATATGTATATATGCTATTTACTTATAACCAAAGAAAGAGAAAAATATAATTATGGAAGTAAAAAATGAAAAAAAAATAGTAAATAAAAGTATATATACTAGTTGCCACTGGTATTTATACACATTCGGTGCATTTGCAGCTTTATAAGACTTTTACTTCTGTTCTACACAAAAACCTTAGTAACAAATATTAAAATGTGTTCATTTTTTGTTATTTACAAATTATGCACACGCTCCCCTAGAGTGAGAAAACTGGAGATAAACAATCTGCAAAGAAAGAGAAAACATAGGAAAAACTAGTTAAAGAAGAGAGGAATCTTTTAATGATAAGAGAAATATACTGATACAAGGTAAACAGCCACCTGGGAGTTAGACAGATGATTTGGAGATAACTTAAATAGCTTCCCCAGAGAGATCAAGTATTGGTACATGTTCACCAGTCACCATTAGGCAGTGATGGGGAACTTTCAACCACTGTCTGGAAATGGCTCTAGCTAGCTTGGTCTGTTTGATTGTATTAACTGGGCAATCTCATTTTTGTTTGATTGCTTTGTATCAGTATATGTATTAGGGTGCAGAGCATTTGTTGTTTTCTCAAATCTGCTGTTTGCTCCACTGGATTATGCTCTTCTCCATTTTCAAAGTCAATACAACCTTTCTGCCACTTAAGATAAGGCTTTCTAGCTTTTTTCTCTCTCTTTTTTTCTTCTTTTTTTTTTTTTTTTATCTCTTCTGTTCATACAGAGATTACAAAGAAGTATCCTTCTGGAAAAGGGTGGATGGGGGAAAAGAACGAGATTTCACATTTCTCATGAGGATATAACACAGAAGTTTGGTATGGTGTGATGAAAAGGCCTTCCCCAGTGCAATCCTGGGTGATCTTACATCTTAACACTTGCACTACAGAATTTGCACTTATTCTCACCCCTAAGACTTTATTTGATGATTCTGTGTGTGGGCATAGAGGATGAGCCTTGGCATTTCATGGAAGATGTAATGTAAAAGTCACTCTGTCAAATATCAGGGAAAACCATCTAATACTCTGATACCTCTGAAAAAGAGAAATTTCACAGTACCCCTCCACCTAATTAGGCCTCTAACATTTTATAAATCTGCTCTCTGTGTATACTCCCTAAATTGTTGCAATCTTAATTCCTAGACACATGTTAAACACCTTGGAGTGTTTTCAATAGCATCCCTGTTCTCACAGCAATAAACCGTAAAATGTACTTTTGAATATACTGGTTAGAGCTATCAACACTGCTGAAGAGGGAAGGAGAAAAGAAACAACCAGATGAATAGTTTGGATATTTTTTTATTATATGAGTTCAGTAAAGCAGATGCAGTAGGAGTCATCAGTGGGGATATATACAAATTGAAACAGGTTGTAAAGTTACAAGACTAAACAGCATGGATGACACATTTACATATTTCAGAAATAAATATTTGGCACAAATATGCTCAGGAGGGTTTTTTAAAATATGGCAGTGCTGTTTTGCTAGACAAATAACTATTATTCTATATATAGTACAAAAGTAGTGGCAGTTATAGAGGGTTTTTTTCCTTTATTCATTAAAATAGCTGTGAAAATTAATGTTAAACAGTCTGAATACGAAGTATCACATTGAGACAAAGTGGAAGAACTGACAATACAGCAGTTATAGCTGGAAATATAACTGATAACTTCTTTTGTAACTACCATAACAGAACACTGATTGCCATGAATGGTAAGGGCATCTGTGCTCCAGACATTTGAAAAGTGACCTTTGGGAAACAAATGAGAGTCAGTAATGCTGATACTCATACTGTGTATAGCCCATTTACAAGCAGTTTGGGTATTCAGCCAAGTACTTGAGTGTTGGATGTGTCAGAGTTTTGAGGAATTAAGCAAACTATATATCTCTCTTGGCCAGTTTCTTTGGAAAATTTGTATCCTAGTGCTTTAGTTTTGGAGGCCAGATTAATGCCCAAAAATGGGATCTACTCCAGCTCTCCAGGTTAAGTCTGAAGGGGCATGAGAAAGCTCTGAGACAAGCAGGAAGAAAAATGGAGAAAAGTCAGGATGGCAGCAACCTGCACATGTACTGCCCTGGGGTGGGGTCTGTCTCAGCCCAGCAACTCCCAGCTTTGCACAGAGAGCTCACTGACAGCCCCATGCAATTCAGCAGGGCTAAAGACAGCAGTGGGGTGATGCAGGGAGGGCTTGTGAGTAGACAAATCTCTTGTACACCATGTGAAACCACATGGCTTGGGAGAACAGGGAGGGTTTGGGGACAGTGCTGGCGTCTTACTGGGCACCTTTAGCAGGGAGCTCCTCCTTCACACCTGACCCTTCAAAAATCTTCCCTTCAAAGGGAATGAAAGTGACCAAAACTAGGGGTCCTTGCTTCCTGGGAGCTCTATGGCACACACGCTTGCCAATAGACACACTCAGCTGCCTAAGGAACTTGTCCTAGCCCAATGGCAAAATAATAGTCTGTTTCAAATCAAAAACTTCCAGACTCTTTGCTTTTGAAACTCAACTATATTTGAAACTTTCAGAAATCTACCTTAAATACTTAACTAACACCTACCCCTACTTTATCCTACAGAATAGAACTCTACTAATTCTCCTATTTCAGGAAATGGGAAGAAGGAAAGGTGGCATGGGAGAAATACAGGGAAATTCTGTGGGAAGTTGGAGACAAGGTTAGGGGAGTTGAGGCCCAGTTCAAATTGTGCCTGGCTAGACATATTAAGGATAACAGGAAGGGCTTCTCTAGGGGTGAGGTAAGGAAAAGAAAGACTAGGGAGAAGGTGGGTCCTCTCTGGAAGGAAAAGGAAGACATGGCTATCCTAGCCAAAGACAGGGCTGAAGTTCTTGATGACTTCTCTGCTACAGACTTCAACAGCAACTTTTCCAGCCATGCTGCCCAAGTGAGAAAGGCAAATGCAGGCACTGGCAGAAGGAAGACACTCAGGTTATTGGAGGAGATGACCAGGTTTGAGACCATCCAAGGAAGCTGAATGAGGGACGTGATGAGCTTCATCCACAGGTGCTGAGGGAGCTGGAAGACAAAGTCGAGTCCAGCAGCTCTGGATCATCATCTGTGAATGTGCTTGATGGAGAGTCCCACGTGTCGCAGGAGAAGGACGCTGAGCTGCATTCTTCTCCAGTCCTCGAGCTTTGCTGGGTGTTTTGTTCCACTTGGGACAGCTCGAGGACGCTGGAGATGTCCCAGAGACTCCCATCCTCAGACCATATCCCTTTCTTTCTCCCTGGCAGGTATGCCTCTACTGCTGCCCCTGACTGCTGCCCACTGACACCTTCTGTCTGGCTTGACAAGGGCCCGTGGAGGCAGCAGAGCCTGTGCATGCCAGCTGCCTGGCTCTCTGCTCCTGCTGCTGCTATGGCTGTGCTGCGATCACATCTGTGCCTTGAGCCATATCCCTCTGTTGCTCTGGCCGCTGGCCACGTCGCCAGATCACAAGGGCAGTGCTGCGCAGGCTGGCACGTGCCACCCACTGCAGTGTGTCCAGCACAGCACGGCTGCAGCCTCTGGGGCTCTGTGGGGCAGCTGCCTGGCTCTGGGGCACTGCTGGTGTCACCTGCTTGCCCAAGGCATGAGAAGCAGCTGCCTTTTTTGCCGCCTCTCTACATAGGTTGCAGGGACATTTGGGCCCCTCCTTGCTTTCAATCTGAGGTTCTAGCAAGACAGTCTTTAAGGAGCGCTTTACCCAAATGCTGTCAACTTTGATGTCTTCTCCATTCTCCTCTGACAGCCTCTTGTTTAGTGTGTGCGATATATTTTGACTTTTTTATTATTGTGGTTAATTCAGCACCTTTCTCCATTTTGCTCATTTTTTTTACTCCTTTTATGCAGCATGTTAAGATTATGCTATTCTGAATAATTTTCATGAGAGAAAAATCTGTCTGTAAAGTTGTGCTGTTTGCTGACTACTAAGGGTTTTGCATATGGAGTGACAGACACTCCAGGACTATCAAAGACATAAAGGTGAGTGACAGGGAGAGGTTTCTTGTTCCACAGAATCTTCAAAATGTAATCTCTTAACATTGTTGCTGAAATACATTAAATGTGAAGCTTTGCACTGGAGCAGAAACACAGGTGTTTAGTCACACATTTTCAGATAAAAAGTAAAGACAATTCCCTGACAATAGTAAGGACAGCCACCACAATTAAATAGGTATTGAATGAGAAAGGTGAAGAGATAAGGTTGATTTTGTTCATCTTTGAATACTCATTAAAAAGAAAACTGCCCAAGGCCACCACTCACCTTTGGAGCTAATATTCTCTGCAAAAGCTGTTGCCTGCTACTTGAGGCAGAGAGACAACAGAGATGTGTTAATCATCCTGAAAACATCTGCATGTTGTTAGGAAGTCCTGTCGATCCAAAGCATCCACATTAATATTAGTCAGAAGAAATATTTAAAAGTTCATCTTTGAATATCATAGGTTAGAGAAAGATCTCAAAACATAAAGAGATAGGGTAGTTATACAGACAAAGTAATTTACATTGTTCATTGTCATGGTTTATGACAATATGCTCTGGAGGTGATATCTCTAATGTGATGAACCCGCCTTTTCTTTTATTTCTCTCCCCCTAGTACAGATAAGGTAGAAATTAGGAGGAGTCTAAATGCTGGAGGAAAAATACCAATTTTACTAAAACCAGAAAGAAACTAAAGCAAACAAAAAACCCCAACAACATCAGAAAATACTGCCTAGCTACCCTCTCCCCACCAGGTTAAACCAAAACCTCGAAGGATATTGCATTCAAAGAGCAGTCTTGTATCACTGGGGAGGTGGCATGTGTTCGGATGTAGGAAATCATGTGGAGTGACAATGGAGGGGCTGGACTGATGCCTGCACAGCGCTGTGGTCCTGCGTTCTCAGGCCACGTGGTGGCAGCATCCTGAACAGGCAATGCCCAGACTAAGGTGGTGACTGGTCACACTGGGATAGCTCAGCTCAGAGACTTAGCAGTCCCAATCCAGTGCAAAAATGACCGTGGCTGAGGCAGGTAACAGTCACAGCTGAGGCAGGTCAGTCCCTTGGAAAGAGCCTCCAAAGGTCCATGATGCTCCAGTAAGCAAAAACCCAAGAACCAAGAATTCCAGTGTGTGTCTGTTTTTCATCTCCTGTCTTCTGAGTTTCTGGGATGCTTCACTTCAGGGTCCCACTTTTCCACCAGAACCTGAGACGTTGGGGATAGTCTTTCCTCGATTCAGTTTGGATGGCAGTGTTGGGAGCAGGCAGCAGTGTGGTCCCCCATGCTCTGAATTACAGGGCAATATGAAAAAAATTCACTAAAAATATTTTCCATTTAACTAAAACTGCAACACCCAGAAATCAGTGAACAGCTAGAAAGATTTAAGTCCAAGCAACCTAAGAAACACCGTCTGTCAAAACTACTATTGCAACTAAAATGATACTTCATGAACAACTTTTCTGTTTCCCTAAGGGGTAAGAAGACACAGCTTTTTTTACAGAGACCTCCCAATCTTAATGTATCCTAAAGTACTGTACTGAGGAAACCTATTCTGCATGTGCCTTCACTGCAGTCACTTGCATTACACAAGTGACACTTAGCATCTGTACACTGGCAGCAAAGGTCACCACAAACCTGACAGGCGGACAAAGATCTATCCAGTGGCACCCTGATCCAGCGTATCATATCTTCATTTATATTACTGCTCATGCAAGGTAGATTAATGGTTGCCTCTAATTATACTGTAGGTTCACCTTTGCTTGAAGTACAAATTTGTTCCTTTTTTTATTTAGGGCTGGTAAAAGAATCTGGTTGACATAAATGTTTCTGGGCTAAATAGTTTCCCAGACTCTCTGTCATTGCTAAACAAGTAATGTTTCATATCTGATGGCATCTGAACCCTGTATGATTCAAATAACCTCTAAAACAATCTGGAAAAAAAAACAAACCAAGTTTGCCCATTTTTTGCACATGTAGCCCTGAGTTTGCATTTAAAAGGCTGCCCATTATGCCTGCTAGTTGGACAGGTAAATCACCTGTTTTTGTAAGGTAACTTACTAAAACAAGGTTAACCTGTTATAACTACTGTTGATAACTGAGTCTCATGAGGGTGTTTGCCAACTACTGACCACATGATCTTTATGCCTTTACTGTATATTATAGAGCAGTGGTTTTCAGAGGTCATACAAGCTCCTCTGGATCATAGGTCTCATGATTAGGATCACTAAAAATCCTTCAAAAAAGATATTACTATTTCACATTCTCTTGGTTTTGTTTGGATAAATTGCTCATCAATATCAAGTTCCTCAATTAACATATCTCTTTTTTATGTAAGGCATGATCTGAAGTTCTATTCACCGTGTTCCAGTTTGCTTGCACTCCCTGGAGCTGTTTAAATGCTCCTCAGTCACTCCTGGCACTACCTCTTACTTGTCTGGTTGGCTGCTGAGAATTTCAAGGTCATGGGACTGTTGCTTGGGTGTTCCTGGACTCAGGGACCCACCTGTACAGCTGGCTCTCCCCCATGGACTTCCCTTCACTCATGGCTGCTTGAGCCAGGAGGGCAAGCCATGTCCTGGGGGACATCAGGCACAGCATCACCACCCAGTCAAGGGAGGGGATTGTCCCGTTCTGCTCTGCACTGGGGAGGCCTCACCTTGAATATTGTGTACAGTTTTGGGCACTGCAATACAGAAAAGATATAGAGCTATTAGAGAGTGTCCAAAGGAGGACAAGGAAGATGGTGAAGGGCCTTGAGGCGAAGGCATATGGGGAGTGGTTGAGGTCACTCGGTTTGTTCAGTCTGGAGAAGAGGAGACTGAGGGGAGACCTCACAGTTACAATTTCCTTGTGAGGAGAAGAAGAAGGTTAGGTACTGATCTGTTCTCTGTGGTGACCAGTTACAAGACCTGAGGAAATGACCTGAAGTTCTGTCAGGGGAGGTTTAGAATGGGTATTGGAAAAGTTTCTTCACCCAGAGGGTGGCTGGGCACTGGAACAGGCTTCTCAGGGAAGTGGTCACAGCACCAAGCCTGCCAAGAAGCCTTTGGACAATATGCTTAGACACATGGTGTGAGTCTAGGGGATGGTCTTGTTCAGGGCTAAGAGTGGACTCAGTGATCCTCCTGGGTCCCTTCCAACTCAGCGTGTTCCGTGATTCTGAGCCTCGCAAGCTGTATCTGCAAAGGGAAAACTAATGTTGAATGCGTTTGTTTCACACATCTATTTACTTGTAGAGAACCTGGAACAATTTCCTAATTGCAAAAGGAATCCAATGAGACAGGAATTCTTCTTCAGAAACCTCAGTTCTCTTTTATCCAGCATTAATTTCAAAAGTTCTCTCTCTTTTCAGACCCACACTACAATCTTCACTAACTCACTGGCATCTCTTGGAAGTCGTCTTCGTGTCCCAGCCCTCAGAGATGCACACATTCACATATGAAAACACTTCAGAAAAAGCATTCAGAAGTGTATTGCAAGTGCTTTTATTTTTACCAATGACAGGTGCTGGTATTCAAGATAGAACAATTTCCATTTCATCTTTTTCTCTCCATAACAGCAAGCCTTGCAATTTCTTATCACTATCCTTAAAGCAGTCTCTGTTCCATCCTCTTTCAAATAATCATGCCAGCATCCAATCGACTAGGAGAGCTCTTAATGGTTAAAGGCAGTAATGTAGTTCCCTGCAGGGCTTATTATCACTACTAGGTGTTTCAGTAACTAAGTTTATTTGACTACAGAAATGAGTGCAGCCAGTGTTAAGATCTTATACTGTAACTGAAAAGGCAGTGAATTATTATGCTCCTGTATGAGAAATATTATAATGGGTCATGTTTGAGACTGGTCTTCCATCTGCATGTTGCACTGAGAATGATCAATGAGAAAATATGCAGGTCTTAATGAAAAGTCTGATTGCTATGCTTTCTACACAACTTAACTTTCACCCCTGCTGACTCTGGCAGTCACAAAGATCAAATCTTTTCAAATTTCTTTCACTGCAGTGTCAGAAAAAAAACTAATTTATATTTTGAATCTCTGCAAAATTGTTCATTATGCAAATCCTATTTTGTGTTAAATAGATATGAGAGTGACTGAACTGATTGAGGCTGAAAGGCAAAAGAGGCTGTAAGTTACAAGAGATAAAAATGCACAAGGGTGAAAAGAAGAATATTTCTATTCAGGTGCTGCTGTAAAAGTATTTAAAAGTCCAAGTTCATGTTTTTGTTTCTCAACTTTGTGCCTAACTTGTCTGAAAACAAAACAGAATACAAAAACCTTGTACACTAAATACAGCTATTTAAAACTTTTTCAGTCGTAGGAAGACACTAAAATCTACTCTCTGCATTACCTCTATGTTCATCCTAATAGTGTATGACTGCACTACAGCATTGCTACTCCATAACTCTTTCTTGGATAATCTCTTGTCAGTTAATATGCTCCAAATGCTAGTGCAATTTTGCTGATATGAGTGCTGCCTTCAACCCTTTAATCAGATAAAACTCATATTAACAAAAGATGGCAGCATGACTCATTTTATTGCAAGGTTCCTACTACATATGTTCATATTTCCTCAAGTATGCCAACCATTGACCTTGGCAGTTTGGATTGATTCATCCAGTTCAAGGATCACTTGGTTTCTGTGCTGAGTGATAGTCTCTTGGCTAACTGTGATCTTTTTTCATTTCCTGTTGATTTAGTAGTTTCTTATTTTATAGATTATCATAGCATTGAATTATAATTTTAGATCCTAATTAAATTTTAGCCTCTCTTATAGCCCTTTCTAGAATATTGTTATTCAAGGAAAAGCTCTAATCTCTGGTTTATTTCCCAATATACCATAAATACAAGTATTAAAGAATATATGCATACACATATTAGAGGGAAAGAGAAGTCACGTATAAAATAAAAATATTAAGCTCTTCACTAACTGTTATTCATTCTTTTACCTTTACAGGAACCTTTGGCTTTCTGAGTCTTTTTAGAAGTTTTTCTATTTAAGTAGAAATTATTAATATCATATTCAAACCCCAAAATTTAAAATTTGACATGAAGTAAATTTTATAAAGTATTTTAATGGATCTGATTATGAGAATAGAATCAGTGAATGAAAAACAAATACTGATTTAGAGTATATGCTCCAAATTATTTTCACCATTATTTAATCTGGGATTTGGGGTTTGGATTTATTTTTTTCTTCATATGATTATTTTCTGACATTACAGGATTTAAAAGTTAGCATCAGGGAAACATCCACAAAACTGAGAAGTGCTTGGAAAATACAGAGGACTATTTTCCCAAGGCATAACAATCTAATTCCAGGCATAAACTTTAATAATGGGACAGGTGCATGAAAATTGGTAGGATAATAGAAAAAGCTCATGCAGCTTCTCAGTTAAGAACCTGCCTGTACCAATATGCTGGAATGAATATTAACCTCTCATCTGTTTTCTGAGTTCTGAATACAGTACAGGTACAAAAAATAGAGGATATAACTAAAATCCATTATTATTCTTCCATAAGTAAATATACATCATAGCCTTCAGTGTAAGGTAGTTGTACCTGAACTGTATACAAGTGAAGCTATATGCAAGTGGATACTTACTGCAGAGTAGCTGCATCAGCAAGCACCTCCTTACAGGCTAATTTATTCAGTTCCTTGGCATAGATGCTGAGCTGAATGCAGAAGGGTATTTGGCACAGTGTACTCTGCAGCACTGTGACCTCCAAAAGAGTAGGGCGCTGCACAACATACAAATCTACTCAGACAACAGACTTCAATTTATATCTACCAAGTGCTTTCTGAGACCACCCAGTTCACCATCACTTCTGTGTGACAGAGTGAGGTCTGCCACTTGCATGATGAGGATAACCGTGCCTTAGCACACTCCAACCATTTATGAAAATGGGAATGTAATTCTTTCTCTCTGGTCTGTCGTTTCTGAGCTGACACAAAAAAAAAGGTGTTTTGACCTCAGCTACCTTGAGTGATATTTAGGTTTCAAAGTTTGCTTTGACTGACGCCCTCGGTCAAAGCAGTGGCTGTGCTCTGCTTTTGGAAAGCTTGCCTGTACCATACTTCAGTGATTCCTAACACTTGCCTTCTGTTCCAGTGGGCTTCCATGTTTTAATTTTTTTTTTTTCTGATAGACTCAGTCTCCATTTCTCTCAAATCAGCCATTTTGCAGATTTCTGTCATTTATTGGTCATCCCACCCATCTGTCTTCTTCTAGTAATTTTCAGACTACAGGACATCAGTAACATTTTCTGGCATATCATTTCTCCCTGAAGCCTCTTAGTCTACTCCATAAAACTGTCTGACATGTCTCACACTGGTGCTCCCAGCTTCATGCCATGCATCAGTGGCCTCCAGCTCATTGCTCTGCATCACTACCCCTCTAGCCTATATTAATGGATATTGGCCCACTTTTTAATTAGGATAAAACTGAAACTAGACAAGAAATACATGAAGTAAAAATGTAAATTATGCTCAGCCAGTTCCAGGTGCTACCATTTTATATTAATAAGCATTTGGTATAAGAAGGACTTTACAAAGCACAAACAATTCTGCTTCACAAATTATTTGGGGTTTTATTAACTTTTTGACAACAGCTTAATTTTGGACCTAAAGAGAACAGACATCCTGTCATCCAAGACTGCTTTCCCAAGCCAGTAATACTCTCCTGTTCTGAATGATAACTCAGTGTCATATCAGTGGTTTTCAATGCCTCATGTCCTGTTCAAAATAAAATAGGATCAGCAAAAGTGAGAAATGCTTTCTCATTGTCTGATGCTGAATAAAATTAGTAGGGTATTATTAGACCAAAGCATATCTAAAAATTTTGTGGTACTGTTCATCAAGGGAAAGGAAAGAAAGCTGGTAGGTCATCATAAAATTAAAACATCCACAGGAAAAAAAAATTAAATTGATTACCCTGGAAAGTCAAGGTGCTCTCTAAATATTAAGCCAGGTTTCACTGCTTTTGAGTAGTTAAGTTCCTATCAATCCTTACGTAAGAGCCTAATGGTTTTCAAACTTTATGTCATTTTGACATCAGTGCTTTCTGCTTCAGCAAAACACCAAATGTAGATTCCTTTTATTTACTTTCTAGTAAGTCTAAAAAGAAGCATTTTAGTTATTAGGCAGTTAAATAGTCAATTCCTGTTTTATAGGTAAGAGAGGAAAATTATATGAGAGTGTGGGTCAAGCACTTAGACCTTATATCAGGCAAAGATCTGGTAGTTGTTTTATTCTTATTCTGACAGATAAAAAAGAGAAGTCATTTCTGCAGTGGTTTGTATTGGGTTTCTGTAGCCAGGTTTTTGTAGTGGGGGGGCTACAGGAGTGCCTTCTATTAGAAGCTGCTAGAAGCTACTGCGGTGTCTGCTGGAGCCAATGCCAGTCTTCTCCAAGACTACTACTTCCTGCTGCTGGCCAAGGCCAAGCCATTTAGTAATGCCTCCATGACAACATATTTAATAAGGGAAAGAAAGTTATTGTGCAGGTGAAAACTGCAGCAAGGGAAGAACGGAGAGACAACCAGTGAATAACTATGTAGACACCAAGGTCAGTGGAGAAGAAGGGGGAGGAGGTACTCCCGGTGCTGGAGCTGAGGTTCCCCTGCATCCCATGGTTCAGGCCATGGTGGAGCAGCTGTGCCCCTGCAACCCATGGAAAGCCATCGGGGTGCAGAGATCCACCTGCAGCCTGTGGAGGAGCCCACATCAAAGCAGGTGGATGCCCGAAGGAGCTGTGACTCCATGGGAGGCTCATGATGGAGCAGGGTCCTGGCAGGGATCTGCAGCCCATGGAGAGAGGAGGAGCCCATGCTAAACAAGGTTTCCTAGTAGGAATTGTGGTCCTGTGGGGGACCCACGCTGGAGCAGCCTGTGCCTGAAGGACTGCAGCCCATGGAGGAGGGACCTACAGGACAGCAGTTTGTGAAGAACTGTTGCCTGTGGATGGACTCATGCCAGAGATGTTCGTGAAGGACTGTCTCCTTAGGAAGGGACCCCATGGAAAGCTGGGGAAGGGCTCCTCTCTCTGACAGTGGCAGAAACAACAACTGACCACAACCCCATTGCCCATCTCCTTCCACTGCGGGGGGGAGGAGGTAGAACTTGGAAAGAAGGAGGGGTGGGGGGAAGGTGTTTTTAAGATTATTTTACTTCTCACTCTTTTGCTCTGATCCTGCCAGTAATAAATTTAATTAATATCCCCACTTTGAGTCTTTTTTGTCCATGATGGTGATCAGTGACCTCTCCCTGCTCCTATCTCAACTCATGATCCTTCATTGTATTTTCTCTCCTCTGTCCAGTTGCAGCAGGGAAGGAGAGAGCAGCTTTAGTGGGTACTTGGTGTCCAGCCAGGGTCAACCAACTACATGGTTTTCATTAGTAATTCCTGAATAAAATCCACTGAAGTGAGAAGAAACATCTCTATTGTTAAAAAAAAGAAATATAATAATTTGGGGGGATCTTTTCAAAATTTAAAATGTTTAGCTAATTGAAAGCAAGAATACTCAAAAGCTAAGATGAATTAATATATTAAGTCAGGTCTTATGCACAAATATAACATCAGTTTGAAATTTAACATAATAGTGCTGCAGCTACCTGACCCGTTAGTATGTACACGATTTAAATCAGATCAACTCAAGTCAGGAGCTGCTGTCCTAACGGATCTGCAGTCTACCTATCTCATGCCACAATCTCCATGTTCTACCCAAATGAACAGATGAATTTATCAACAGATCACAGGCAAAGAGACCTGTGAGGCTCTCTCTGCTGCAGTGCAAGGGACAATTCCGTCTCCAGTACATGCAATGCTACAAGAGTGAGAGCAAGGTCAGCTCAGCAGCAGCCACCCAAGTGGCGTTTTAGAGTGTTGTCAGTTTCTGTAGAGCTAAGATGACTGATAAGGCTGAAAAGTAGCCACCTAATTTTAAGTGAGTAAATACTCAAACATTTCTGTACTGTGACTGCATGAAGTTTGTGGGGAGGGAGGAATACAGTGATATGTAACAGGCAGTACTTTCAAAAGTCTAGTTCATTTTTCTGATATTAATTAGGAAGAAAAATAATTTTATTTCCCATCAGCTTCTAGGTCATGTCATTCTGCATGTAACAATTCAAGTCTCCTTTTTTAGGGACAAATACTCTTCAGAAAAACTGCAGACAGTCCAGTCTATAAAGGTTAAAAAAAAAAAAAGGAGGAAAAATAATGTCCTAAAGGAAGTTAAAATGTCAAACATGCACTTGATCTTTTCATGATCCTTTCTGATTCCGAAAATCATTTAAGTGAGCAACATAAAAAATACAAAAATTGAGAGGGTCCTGTACAGAAGTTAAGCAAGCTAGAGTGCTTCACTTTTTCACCTCAGTCACACAATGTAAGACAGTTAATGTACCTCGTAAAATCAAAGAATAGTTTTCTCCAACTGAAGAGTCTACTGTAGGTAAACAAAACACTTGGGAGATCTCAGTCCCATTATTTTACATTTTTTCAAAAAACTTTTGGTGAGAACTATATGCAAGATTTTTCCACCATTCAGTGTATGATAAGAAGGAAAAACAGGAATGATTAGCACTGACTTTCAGATGTTGCCCCACTGTGTAGACTGGGATTCTGACCAGGTTCATGTTATCAACATACATCCTAAACACATGCAAATTGAGAGGCAGAAAAGATAGCTAGCATAAGACTCTTTTTACAGTGCCAAAGATTTGTGTTAAATTCTCAATTTTCACCTAGTTTTGCTCTTCTTTCTTTACTACATCTTTGACCTTCTTTGATTCCCTTACTTTCTAACTTCTTTCTTAAATTTCAGTGTTTGCTCTCTGCAGTAAATAACATATTCTTCTCACCTAGCCTTTCATCCTCCTGCCAACACTAACCCCCTCCCCAATCAGCCTATGTGGAGAAAAAAGTGTCTCACTTGCTCTAATGGTGTTTGGTATCATTAGCCAGGCATCATTCATTACTCAAATTCAACCTTATTTTCTGCTTCAGTGGTGGTAGTTCTCAATTAATTTAGCAGGTTTTAGACAAAATAGATGACACTTTAATGTGGCTTTTTTTTCTTGCCAGAGTAAATGAGCATCTGTCTGAATAGTAATCATAGAGAAAAATGTTATTTTAGAGTAAAAACAAAATCTTCAATATAAGAAAGAAAAACACACAAGACAAAACAAATTGAGTTTGCCCCATTCTCTTTAAAAAAAAAAATGTTTTGGAATTTCACACAGAGTGCTTACTTTTTAAAGAAGGAAGGAGCAACAAATGGCCTAAAAGTTACACATAAAACACTGTAACATTAATGCGTGAGACCATGAGATGGAATGTTGTGTTTAGATGAAAGGTTCAGGAGATTCAACATTCTTTCTCTGATCCTGACTGGTAGAAATGCCTAAGGAAAACACACAAACACGAAACACGTCCAGAAATACTTCCTAGTATGTCCTCTCTGCTTTCAGGACTCTTCATTTCCTGAGATGGATGCGGCTCTCTTGTGGTTGTAGAGTCTTAAATGACTTTCCTTCAGTGACTTCATCTCACTGCTGTTTTGAACACACATTTATTTGGCATCTATGGTGTCGCATATCAGAGTTGCAACACTTTGCAATTGGCTGTCACTGCAGTTTACCTGCAGTGTGTGCAGCATTTGCTTATGTTGGTTTTGATTCTGCTGTCTCTCAGTTTCAGTTTGTATCTTCCTTTCCCAAAATAAAACAAACCATTGTTTCTAATCATTCTCTCTATGCTGCTCTTGATTTTATAGACTTTGAGCATTCTTATAGGTTCAAGATGGGGAGAATTCATGAAGTAATGGACAGTTTTATGACCATAATAATGTTTTCTATCCCACTCCTAGTAAATTCTACCTTTTGCTTTGTTAAATATTACCCAGTGCCAAATTTATCTTTTCATAGAACAGAAAAATATACATACCAAGTATCTTTTTTAGGTGTACAAACATTCACTTGAACATTTCCACAGATTTCATCTCTGTCTCTGGACACTGAATGTCACCTGCCATTTTTTTGTCTAGTCTCTCAGTATCATGAATCCATCAACTGTCCCACAGAGTCCTATGTTGCAGTTTAATAACCCTGGCACTGTTGGTCAATTCTTCCCTTTTTTCACAGATTATTTACAAATATTGCCAGCATCGTAGGGCCTGACACTGTACCCTGTCATTTCCCAATGGCAGTCCATCTGCCTTGAAAGAATTTGTTTCTGACCTTTGGCTACCCTTTAACAGTCATTCAATAATAACACTTCTTGACCTAGCTTAGTATCTTTCAGACCTTTGAGTGAGTGACCTTGTGAAATGTCTTTTTGAAATTCAGGTAAACTATATCAAATGTATGCCATATCAAGTGCTCTATTCAAATGCTAAGGCACAACTTGCCTTTACAAAAGCTGTCCTAACACTTTATTAACACTCAATACCATGTATTAAATTCCCATATGCAATATACAGGATAAGGACAGATACTCTGAACTACTCACCTGCTGGTTGGTTGTAAGCATGGGCATGGAACAGGGCAAACATTGGGACGGCTAAAACTGAACATTCCTTGCAGTGCTTTCTTTCTCAAACTAACAGCTGAATTGTAAAAACCTTCCAGATTTAGTAGATATATATGGATGCACAATGCAGGAGTTGCTAACTGGGTCTCAGGTGAAATAAATGCAACAAGAAATGAGAGTTGAAATATTCCCACCTAGCCACCTTGAACCTCTCTGCTTGGAGGAATAAATAGCACCTTTAAAGGCATTTGGGATCAAGCCTAAAATACAACTTCAATAAAGAAATATATAACACTATCAATTCTGATTTAATAAAATAAAAAGTTGTGCATGCACATAACTTTGGACTATAAAAGTGAACATATGATCAAATATTTATCTTGAAGGAGCCTTAAATTAAAAAAAAAACCCCAACCAATCAACCAACCAAAAAAACCACCATAAACACCCCAAAAAAAAAACCCAAAACAAAACAAAACAAAAAAAAAATCTGCCATTTAGCAGAAAGGGTATAGAGTGTCCTACAAAAATTAGAAGATCATAAAACAAATTTTTAATATATCAACTTAATTCTGTATTTTGTGTATATATACAGTAGAGTTTTTCTTAATGCAAGCTATTGTATGCATATACACATATAAAAGAAAATATAAAATAATTTAAAACTTCAGTTCTCCATTTGAGAAAATATATTCTATTTTCAGTTATATTAATTACTTTGGAATCAGCTCAATAAAATGCATAGGTATTATGAATAAGAAAATGTCAACAGAAAAATATCAAATATCTTTTTTTGTTATTTAAAGCATCAACGAAAGAGAGCTAAAATAAAACCACTCATCAAGACATAACCTAAAATAAATTAATTGCTAAATATTTTAGTTATTCTGGAGCAATGCACCAATATAAATATATATAATGTGCTAGCCATTGTCAGACAAATTGAACTTCATCTGTTCTATCATCAGTCTGATTATATAAAACCCAGAGACAGTTTTATACTAAATTGTGCTCAAACTATCATTAAGATAAATCCAAATAGAAAAACAAACAAACAAACAAAAAATCAAAACACAAACCAAAAAATACCAAAACATTACCTGATGTAAGGGTTGTCCATCAAAACAGTTCTCTCACCACAACCTTCAGAGACCTCGTCCAGGCTCTTTCAGTCAAAAAAAAACTCGGGTGATTTCACCATTTTTGTTATAAATGGAGGATGAGTCTGAAGTGGTTTCTAAGGAAACCGTGAAAGTAACCATAAAAGTTTTTATAAATCAAAGTCTGCACCTAGAAGTAAAATTAGGGTTCAGAGGAAGACTGAGTGAAATTAGAGGAAGGTTTTTCACCCAGAGGATGGTAAGGCACTGCAACAGGCTCTCCAGGGAAGTATTCACAGCACCAAGACCAACAGAGTTCAAGAAGCATGTGGACAAGAGTCTCAGACACATGATGCGACTCTTGGAAATGACCCTGTGCAGGGGTGAGCTGGACCTAAAGATCCTTGTGGGTCCCTTCCAACTCAACGTACTCTGTGATTCTATGAAATAGTGAGTGTACATATTCCTTCATACCTTGTTAATAGTTAAAGATTCATTTGCCTCTGTTAGCAGGGACTAGGGCTGAGAGACATGAACATTAAATACTTTGGGATGTAAAATACTTTGTGTGGAAATTTCATTCTCTCCTCAGGATGTGCTTATTTTCTCTCATACAGTCAACTGGTTTTAAATGCATCCCTTCTGAGAACTCCTAGCCTCTTTCTCTGTCTCCAGACCTACAAGTTGTGAACTGCTGCAGGCATACCCAGGTTTACAGTCAAACTCAGAAAAAGAAGCAAGGAATGAAATTTGAAAAGGAAAATATGTGAAGCCAAGTATCAATTTCATACTGATAGAGTAGTTCTCAAGGGACAAAAAGATTCCTTGTCCGAGCCTACTATCTGATAGCTTAAAAAGGAAATTCAAAATTGCAAAAGACTATTCATGTCTACCTCATTAAGGTTAGGTTTACAAGGAAATTACCTATATAAAGCTAGTAATGGTCAACAATATGAAATGCTGTACACAGCTCAAGAAAACGGAACCTTGACCACATCTATTTTAAAATAAAAAAAAAAAAAAGGAAAGAAAGGAAAGAA
>VXAU01001804.1:85922-121595 GCA_013399695.1 Formicarius rufipectus
AATAATATTAGGCAAACTTATATTTTACTACCTGTTTTTAACTTTTGATAAAGCCAAAGGTAGAAGACAGTTTCCAAGTGAGAAATAAGTGGGACCTCAGAATATTCACACTTTCAAAATTGCTCCAGTTCTGTCATTTTGAAGGATGATTTAAGATACATGGAAGGGAAGCAAGGAAGTCCAAGAAAGAACACTTTTACAAGCAAGTAATCTTGTGTTATCTGTTATGAAAGCATTCAGAACAGTGAGAACAGAAAGAGCAGGTTAATGTGCCAAGCAAAACTATTCAATACAGTAATTAATAAAATTAATAAAATACATATCCCTCCCAGCCTTTCATTCACCTTTTTTAAAACAAATAATTCCCATGTGAAACAGAGGAAAAGAAGCAATTCCAAAATCCTCCAAAAAAACCAAACCAAAACCAATAAACACCAAAAAAACCAAACCAAAATTATATTAAAAAACAAACAAACAAAAAAAACCAAAACAAACAAACCAACAACAAAAAAAAAAAAACAACAAACAAACAAAACCAGGATATTATGTATTTTGTGTGCTTTAAATGGTAACACGATCTTGCAGACTGTACATTGTATGGTCCTTGCATTCACGCATCCAGCAGCCACTTTGCATTAAATCTCTTCTGAGAAGAAAATAGGAAAATAGTTAATTTTTTTTTTAAGGGAACGTTATGTGAATGCCATATTTATACCATATGATTAACAGTCCCATCATTTTCTAAATATTAACTCTTCTGCAGCCCTCCTGTTCTTCTCTCATTCTAGAAATGCAGACACACTGTCATGATCACTATCGTATTCAAAATAACCTAGTAAATCTTATTATTATAGTCCTTGTCTCCAAATATCAGGAAATGGAAACTGAGGGTAAAAAGAAGCGTCATTCTCTACTGCCAGTAATAGGACACAAAGCAAACAAGAGCTCCTTCAATCATATTTTAGTTCTAATAATCACATTTAAAGAAAAATAAAGAAAGGAAAAAAAGGGCAAAACAAAACAATACCCTCTTTTCCCACAGATAATAGTTAGAGTTACATCATAAAACATCCTTGTAAAAACTATTTAATTTTCCACTACAGGGAGGAGGATTTGATCTCTTATTAAACATTTTATGGAAAAGTCTAACAATGCTTTCAATTATTTATCTGAATTGAAATCTAGGCCTTGGAAACTGCTGGCATTACACACACACACATAATATTATCAGCCCATTGAGTGCTATTAGGTCATAAAATGCTGCTGTAGCAACATCTCTGTTACAGCTGCTGGTGCTCATGCAACTTTTACTACAGTTATAAAGCCATTTATTACATTTTCTTTATGATGCTAATGCATTGCGGTCTGTTATTTTATTGTTCCCACTGTGATAAAAAGAGAAATGTATGATATTGTGGAAAAAAATACAAACCTAATAACATACTCTGCTGCATTAAAAATCTCTTAGATAAGCTTAAGAGACTCATAAAAATATTAACAGGGGATACCAAAACGGAAATATTTGGTAGGACATTTTCTTTCATTTATTTTATTGTTCCCCACAGAAAGTGTTTTAATTGTACTTTGTCAAAATATACAAAGAATAATATGAATGTGACTTCTTTTCTTAATTATAATGTCATCATTGTGAAAGGATATAATTTGTGGTGTGTATGAGGAAACATGACTAAATAATATCTAAATAATCACTGAAAAGGAGAGAAGGCATTAAAAATAACAATTCCCTTATACACAGAGGTACATAGCAGTAGATAATTACAATTCTTTTCAACTTGTCTAAATTTACTTTCTCCTTTAACATAGTTTTGTTTTAAGAAAATGCTGTTTCTTTTGAGGAACAATCAATTCACTTAATTAACTCTCAACCTGGTGCTAAGGTTCATTTAGAGACTCACCCATCAGCAGTACTATAATTCAAATAAAAATTCATTACTGTTCAACTAAGGTGGAATCTCTAGGTTACAACTTGGATACTCTCTAGATGTATATTATGGCTAGTTTTCTGTTCAACAAGAAGTGGAAGACAAAGAATTGCTTCAATGTTTTGATAGTTAGAAGACTGCATAAGAAAGATGATATCTTTTAAGAGGGTAAAAGTTACTGTTTTTACAAAATCTAATTCCTTTTTCCTTAAAACAATGACAGGTGATGCTAAAACAACACTGTTTCCCAGAAATAACACTATTTCTTCTTAAAGTAAAAATAACACAAAAGAGGATTGTAACATGGATTTTAAAATCTTAATTTCCCACAACTTTTTGCAAAGTATAAACACCCAAATGATATTTGTAGGTTTGACATAAACATTCCCACAACATTAGGAAAATGGAGTGGGCTTTCTGTTGCCTTTTCTAATGTATATAAACTTTTGATTTGAATTTAATCTATATTCAACCAGTGTGCTGATATTACCTAGTTTTCTTCAAAAGCTGTGCAGTCAAACGCTTGCTGAAGTTTACAAAGGAGCTGTCAGACATCATCATAAAGCTGATGGAGACAGTAAAGAGACCAAGTTTCATAACGTTTGAGCCTAGTGAAGCTTTGCTTCACTGAGAGCTGCAGCTACATCACTCCACAGCTGATAGTACTTGGCCTTTTCACATATCTTCTGCTGTGTCAGTAACACAGGGAAGCTTTCACTTTTCACTAAACTAAACAAAATTAAACATAAAAAAAGTTGAAGAACAGCTCATCTTATAGCAGCAAAATGAAATGCAGATCATGCACCTAAAGTTTTCACATAGTACTGTAACATCACATCATCATATCAGGGGGGTTGGAACTAGATAATCTCTAAGGTCCCTTCCAATTCAAGCCATTCTATGATTCTATGACTAGGGTGCAGCTACTGGCTTAGACACAACTTTAGTATCTGACTCATCATAATGGACTAAGACATTCTGAGACAGAACCTGAGTCACCTGAATTAACCTTATTCTCCTAGAATTTGGCATATGACACTGAAGTCAAGACCTATTGCCTCAACTTATGTGCAAATAAAATTCTCAGATGAAAAATTTTTATTAGTGTACATGCCTAGCTAAGAGCCATTAGTCCTTTGCTAATTGGTTACTTGTTCTTCTTGCTCTGGCTAAATCAGACAGAAATAGCCAGAAAATAAAGGCTTTCAAATCCAGATCTGAAAATATCTGATCTTGCTATCTCATTCTTGATTGTATCAGCTGATGAGAAAAAGTAATTATGTTCCACACAGTTTTGGAATAAAGACACACTTATTGATCAGCACTCTTATTTCTATAAATACCTAGTTGCAAGTCACCATTTGCAAGAGGCATCCAAACTTCTTCTATGTTGTCACAAATTCATCATTTTACAAAGAGTCTGTCATGGTTATAGTAGCCAGGATCAGTTTGTCACTGTGTGGATGTGTATTCTGAACCCTCTATGTCATTTTTTCTCATGAACTGCTCACAATGGCCCATTTGCAGCAGCTGCCTAAGGCACACCTGGCCCCTCAGGCTACAAACTGGGTGTTTAGGAACTTCGGTGAGATAAGGAAGTTTTCCTGTGTTCACATCCACCTGAGGGGTCATGTCTGCTAATGGACCATCAGGGATGCCAAAAATATGCCATTGTGCACCTCACAGAGTAAATCACCCATTGTGAAACTCTCCACCCTGGGGGAGGGACTGGGTGTTCCCATCAGAGCACAAGCGGATATAAGCTTTGGGTTTTGGGACTGGGATCTCTCTTCAGATCCAGAGGATGACCAGAGACTCGATTGGACTGAGACTGCCACCGGACTGCAACCATCATTTTCACCGGCAGGTTTCTTCCTTTCTTCTTACTTTGAACTCAGAAGGGCCACATGGTGTTCAGCACAGGGTTTGGTGAGCTCCATTCTGCTCATGCCCCACCGTGCTGGGCTGTACATCTGTTTTTGTGGGTCAAACGGATTTCCCTTTTCTATCAATGTATTTTGTGATCTTTCATTAAATTGGTATTCTGACTTGCAATCCCATTCTGAGTTGGATTGTTTCTTCTGCTGGTTTAACTCTAAACCAGCACAGAGTCCTATGATTAAAAGTGTCAGACATAGACTATGATGCCTTACACAGGAAAAGAAGGCAAGTAAAAGGCTTTTAGAGCTTATGAAAAAAAATAAAATGGTGATGCAAGAGCGAACACATTAAAGATTAAGTATTAACTTTTGAAGATGCACAACATGAAAGGCTTTATATAGCAATAGATGTAGTATACACATATTTCAAATCTATTTTTCTTAAATATTTCTGTGCTAAGTTAAATAGCAGGATGTTTTCTCTATTGTGAAGTACTTAAGTTGTTAAACTGTTAATATATTACCTGAAAGGATGACTGCTAAGAAGTAATAATTTAGCAAGATTCACCCTAGGATATAGTCATGACTACAAAGCAGTATTAGAGAATGTTGTGGGAAATATAAACCGGTCATCAAAAAGACGTCCAAGGGAAGACCCAGTGGCTGAAGTAAAAGAGAGAGAATAAAAGAGAAAGTGACAAGTTAGTAATAATATATCTGAACAAGAAAGTAATTGAGACTTCCTATTATAATAAGAAACTGAAGCTATTGAGATGATTAGCAAAGCTAAAGAAAATAGAATCAGCAATATTTGGAAATGATCTTTGGATACATTTCTGCCCATTTGATAAAGGAAATTTGGAATATGATAACATAATTGTATTTATAGTACTAAAGTAAAAGTAAAGCTTCTATAGTGCTTTGGGAAGTGAATAGGAAAGAAGCAATGCACATTAGAATGAACACAGAAATGAACACAGTGGAAGTTAAAGGTTTAAAACCCATACATTATTTGTGTATACTCTGAAAGAACTTTCCAAGCCTCATCAGTCAGTTTTGTAGTATAGTGGTATTTATTCAGTACTAGACATTGTGAGAAGAATAGTTAAGGTTCTCAGAGAAGGGGAAATGGGAAATAATTGTTTTATAATGAAAAACCTTTCATGTATGTTGGGTAGATTATATGAAGCTATATGTTAGTGTCATAAGAGAATTTTAAGAGTGCCTGAAATTATGATTTATGTCATGTTTATGGTATTTATATACAATAGTAAAGGGATAGCTTTCCTTTAAGTTTAATAGTAAAATTTCAGATAAAAGAAGATAAATGTATGAATTTCCCAAGCTAATTCCTTGTCATTCTCCTTCTTTCTTGCCTCTCTTTTCAGGTGTTTTGAGGCATTCAAAAGAAAACTACCTATTAACTGCTAAATGGGAAGCTAATACCACACTTTTTTGTGTAGATAGCCAGAAATTATGACACCATAATTAAATTGATATTAATTCAATAGTCAAATTTGTATCCATTTTTGAAAGAGAAAGGAATAACCTTCATGTTGAGCGATGTTCTTGTCTTATCATGGTCAAAGGAACTGTAGAAAAGTTACAGTAGTAGAAGCACAAAAAGGTGCAATAGAACATTGATTTGAGAACTGAAAGCATTTAGGAGTTCATGAGAAGCAGAAGACTTCCAGATTTTGTAAAAAGTAAAGGCACCAGAAAGACTGCTTGAGGAATTATAGAATCTGTTAAAAGCAAAGCTGAACTAAGAAATACATTTCAGTCAATCAATATATGTTTGAACCCAGTTTCCCACTATCCCATCCAATTTCAGTATTTACAGTTATATGGAAAGCAGTCTGGGAACAGGTATTGTCTGAAGAAGAGGCTTGATAACTGTCAAAGATACTGTGGAACAGAAGTGTGTAATTGCAGGAAAGAACATGAGAGATGATTTTGGACCTGGTTCCAAAACTAAATGAAGTATATAGTCCTACTGTGAACAAGTCATTACACAGACAGAAAGAAGATATACACTGACATAAATTGATGGAAAAAAGAATTACATGGGATTTTGGAAAAAAAATACAAAGACATTGTGGCTAATTATAGTGGACTGTCAGAGAAGGACTGAAAAGACAAACTGAGAGTTTTATGGCTTTGCAGAAAAAAGATATTCTCCCAGAACATGTTTTAAAAGAGACAGATGGTAGCAAAGATATCAGTTCAGAGTGCAGGACATGTGGTCAAGTCCCAGGGATAATTACTCTTACTGGTATTGTATTTACTGACAAAGAAATCTGTTATAGACCAAAACCTTCATTTTATTAAAATAAAAGTAAAGTAAACCAATAATTGAGAGTTGTGGAAACACTGGAACACCGAGGTTCACAAGTGGATTCCTGTTGCCTAAAACAGAGAAGTTGTAGAGTTAAACAAATGCTTATATACATTTTGACAGAAAGTCCTAGAACAAGCCCAAACCTGAGAAGTCAAAGAGGGTTGCAACAATACTAAAAAATGAAAATTTCTTGACCAACAAGAATATTTTCAAAGTTGATCAGTCTTGCAGTCATGGTCCTCCAGTTCAGAACACTGTGACTCCCTTGGTCTATCATCCATGTTCAAAACAGGCAAACAAAGCATTAAGCACCTCAGTCTGGTCTCTGCTCCCGTTTGTGAGGTGACCATCCTCATCCTGTAATGGGCCAATGATATTTCTATACTGTCTATCATCATTAATGTATTTCAAAAAACTTTTTATTGTCTCCCATATTTCTGTCCAGTTTCAACTCCAGCTGAGTTTTGACTGCTCAAATTTTCTCCCTACAGTGGCAAGCACATCTCTGAATTCTTCCTATGTCACCTAACCTTGCTTCCAGTGGGTATACACTTTCCTTTTTTTACTTTCTTCCAAGAGAAGCTCTCTGATTACTCAATCTGGCCTTCTGCCTGGTCTGCTTGACTTAGGACATTTAGAAATTGCCTCTTCCCATGCCCTTAGGTGGTAATGTTTAAAAAGTGACTGACACTTATGGATTCCAGCACCGGCAAATGCATTTTACTTAGGGGCCTTACTTATTAATTCTCTGAGAAGCTTGAAGTCTACTCTCCTAATTTCCAGAGCTGAGATTTTACTGGCACTTTTTCTTCTGTCAACAGAGATTTTAAACTCAATTGCTTCATGGTCCCTGTGACCATGATGGCCACCGATCTCCACTTTTTTTGTGGGATCCACTCTGTTGACAAGCAACAGATCAAGGAGGGCATCTTTCTGAGCTGGCTTTCTTAGGACCTGTTCCATAAAGTTGCCATTCAGGTTTTTTAGGAATCTTCTGACATGGGTAGTATCAGCTGTGTATGCTCCCAGTTAATTCTGGCAAGCTGCAGTTCCCCATAAGGAAAAGGGCAGGTGACTTAGAGCTGTCTCTTAGTTCCTCAAAGAGTAATTTGTTGGTGTCATTGTCCTGTCTGGGAGGTCTATAGCAGAATCCCACGATGACATATGCATTATTTGTTTGCCCCTTGATTCTTACCCACAGGCTCTCAACTGTGTCACTATCAACTGCTCTATAAATTCTATATCTTCTATGACATACAGTGCCACTTCTCCACCTCTTCTGCCCTGCCCATCCCTCCTGAAGAGCCTGTAACTGTCCAACAGGGCACTCCAGTCACAGGTCTCATCCCACCAGGTTTCACTTATGCCAATTATACCAAATCTCTGGGACTGGGTCAAAGCATCAAACTCCTCTTTTTTGTTCCTCATGCTGCTTTCACTAGTGTAGAAACATATCAGGTGTGGTACGTTGTAGTGAATATCTCATGAGGCAGATTTGGGGACCTTGCTAGTGCCCATTTCCTCAAGCTTTGGTACACCATCTTATCACTCAACACTGGAAAGTGTGGTTTTGTCCCTTTTGTTATCCTATAGTAGCAGAGTCTGTTTTGTTTAAGCTGTTCCTGTTTAAGTACTGCAGTCACAGGAAACAGGACTTAATTTTAGTCTAACCTCTTCAATACCTTGACTAACAATTAATTGCCTTGCATTGCAGCATTGGCTCACTTCTCAGGCTAAGAACTGTAATATTTTTTCAAAGCCCAGCAAAAACTCATGTACACACTTTATACAAGATAAAGAAACTGATGCCTTAGATTCTTAAGATTTGTAGCATATAGATTTTTAATACAGCTGTATAGTTTCTAACACTTTAAAACAGTAGTTATCAACAGCTACTAAACCATCTTTCTCACATCTGGTGTCAAATTCTCAAAATTCTTGAAATTTTGTTTAATGTTTTTTTCAAGGTAAAGATTTTAGTGAGGACATCTTGTTTGGGACACATACCGAGAAGGACATAATAAGATATAATTTTAGTCAAAGCAACCTAGAAGGTTCAGGAGCCTTGAAAAAGCTTCAAAGAAGGCATGTGATGCTGAAGATGATGATGGTGAAGGAGTCTTGAGACCTCTGACTGAATTCCAGGGAGGTGTGCCAAGGCACGGACCCGAGGGATGTTCTGGGGGCAGACAATTCTTGGATTGGATGCATCCATTAGATACGATAATTAATTAGTGTTATAATTTTGTAGGAGCCTTCTACTGTGTCATGTATTTAGTGTACCTTAGAGCACTTTAAAGACCTGCCTTCTATTTTATCTATACTAATATTGTCTCAAAAGTTCTTTTCTTCTATTTTAGGCATCACCATAAAAATGAAAAACGTGAGAGTTTTTTGACAGGATATCTATTTGTCTATTTCTATGGAGTACTAAAGGTGGCATGATAAAGCTGAAGCCTTTTCTTCAAAGCAGGGGTTTGAGTCTGGCTCTCCTATGGTCCAGACAAAACATCTGATTGTGGTCTTTGGAAAGAAACCTATCTGTCCTCATCCAATTCTTCCTTTTCCCTCAAAAGATTTCCCAGCTCTTTTTGTATTTCTTAGTCATTGCCTTCTAAGGCGTGAAATCACAAGTACACACACAGTACACTCTGATCACACCTCATGGCTCAGGCAGTCCAAGATAGCTACAATGAGAAAATGCCTTATTTTAACATCCCCTGCAGACTAAGGATACAGAAAAAGCCAGGTAATTAAACATTTAGGCAGCTCTATGCATGTCCTGGCAGAAAATTCAGTGCTGAGGAACTTTAGGCATTACAAAGGAAATACAGCTGCTGAAAGGGGATTTTTTGAATGCCAGTGATGCTTAATTTGGACTTAGTAACCTAATTGCCACTTTAAGAATCTAAGTCTCTGTAGTGAACCTTCACCTATCATCATGTTGTTTTCAACAAAATCAACAACCCTGCGGTAAGTCCCATTTTATTTTCACAGGACTATCTTAAATACTGTAATATATGGGGCTTTAATGAGTTTTCCAGGTGGTCTAATAAGTTGGAGCTGGTATCACAGCAGTAACATTTCAGTATAGCAGATACCACAGTTGGCACCATTGACCTGATCTCTCACCTACAGGCCTTCAACAACATTATGTTTTATGCTATTATAACATGTTATGTATAATATTCAGCAGTGAGCTTATTATTTAATCAGGAAGTCAGCACTTTTCTAAGCACTTGTGATACATTTTATTTTTCAAGTAAGACCTGCATCATGCAGAGGAGTGATGCTCACCAACGGAGATGAGAAGATGGAAGTAAGCTATGTATTGTCAACAATACATTTAATACTCAACAGCATATTTTGGGGGGAAAAAAAAAAGAGAGAGAAAGAAAAAACTCAGTTTCCTGCACAGGAGAACATTTCCAAGCCTTAAATCCCTTGTATAAAACTAATTCCAGAAACAGATGGTTGTATACGACTTTGATGGCCCTTCTGATTCTTTATCACAAATAAAATACTTGCTAAATTTGGTAAAACAAAAGTAGAGCACAGCTGTCGTATTTGTGTATATTTTGACTAACCACACATAATCAGTCTATAAATGATGTGGTGCAGTTAAAATTAAAAAAAATATTCACACGGTGTTTGTCATTCAAAGTCAATAATGAACATATACACCCAAATGAGTAGGCACCAGGTAGTTGTCCTCTAGGGGCAATTCATCAAAGCAACATAAAAGTAAAGTACAGCACACTTCCTTCTAATAAGAGGAGCAATCCTTCTGACATATAAAGAAGCCTAAAGCATGAAGGTATAATCAAAATTATAATTAACTGTCATAAGCCTCAAGCAAATGTAAAGCACTATCTCATTTGTGAAACTTTGATCAGACTGATTAAATTATTTTTAGCGATATGCAGTCTGTGTCAGATCTCAATTATCCAGAGCTATCTTGCCTGTAGGGAACTCTGCTTGTTCATTTCATGCAATGTTTTTTGTATGGAGTGGCTCTGTCTTGTACAAAGATTCATTTTTCCCAGGCAGCAAGTGGTTTGATGATCTCGTCTTATCTTATTTGCTGTTCCAGGAGATACATAAAAGAAAAAAACCACTATAACAAATACTATGTACTGGTTTTCTGGATTGTGACAGAAAAAAGTGCCTTTTGAGAGGAAAATAAATGAGTTTTCAACCTGCTTGTGCTGATTGTCTGCCCTATCCTTATTATTGAAAACAGTGAGCAGTAACCATATCTCTCATGGACAGAAAGACTGAAAAGTAAGCCATGGGGCAGAAAGCTCAAGAGCAAACGAGTTACATAATCTAATATCCACCTTGCACAGTGATGCAACACTAGCCTGTTATGTCTCTGTCATTACTCTTTAGACCTGGAACAGTCAAAGTCTACAGGGTGAGTAAAATTTTCACATACTGCCTCAGACTTGTTTCACCACCTTCTTCATTTGTCACTCATTTTTTTCTAGGGTCATATGGGTGACTTTCTGACAGCAATAACTCCTTAGCCTCCTTTTCCTGTTTCTGGTATGTGAGCATGGTAGTTTTACTCCAGAGTTCCATGTAAATTCATGAGGTTCACGTTGAGTGGGCCCCAGCCAAAATTACTTCACATTAAAAAAGTAGGAGACAGTTAACTCATGGGATAAGGAGGTCCACAGAGAGGACCTTATTTTATGACTAAGGGTCACTCTGAAGAGATTTAAATTTAGTTTTGTTTCAAGATTTTTTGACTGAAAATATTATTTTTGATGAAAATACCATTAACTTCTTAGCATTGAAGAGCAGCCTTTTTTTTAAGCTAAGAATTATGAATGGACCGAACAATGTCTACTCAGGAGACAGATTTACACAGAACAGACATAAAGAAAAGACTGCTATACCTATAACCTCCCAACCTCTTGCTCCCAACCTTTGTTATATTCACAGCACAAAAGCAAAAATTCTTGTTCTGCTCAAAAAATACTTCCCAAGGTCTTTTAGGTCCTAAGATGAAGTTCACTTAATCTCTTCAGATATGGCAGACAACTTTTTACATGTTTAGTTTTTGCATGCTTAGTTTTTCTATCAGTTCCACTGCTACGTGCAATTCTAAATAGAAGAGTTGCTGTGAAGACAAAAAAAAAAGCAAAACCACAAATCAACAATAAAGACCATTTGCAACAATCTGTACTACTTTTTCTAATTCTCTTGCATTTTTCTCAAACCCTAACTTCCTGTCTACATATTTTTCCTAGTGGATTCTCTGCACCTAAACTTGTCAGCATTTAAGTGTTTTGTTGATTTAATTTTATTGCCACAGCTCTGCCACTAAAACTCTCTTACTGATTTTTAGTATATTTGCAAATAAGTGCTTCTGCTGGTATCTCTTATTTCAACAAGCAATAGATGCTAAAGTGTCAAGACTTGGTATATCTACAACCCTGCTAGGCCTTTATTGGCCTCACTGCATCATAAAGTAGCCGTGAAAAAAAACCAAAATAGCTGAGACAGCAAAACTAGGGTAGACAAAATATGCCTCTTTTTACTTTATATGGTTATTGGTAACTAGTCCTAATCACCTTCTCCATTATATTTTCTGGATTTTTATCTTCTATGAATGGGTACCTCTGTTGCCAGCTAGGAAAGCAAAGCAGAAGACTGTTGCTCATTTTCATGGAATCATAGAAAGAGAGAAAGGATTATGGGTTCAAAATGACCTTAAAGATCACGTAGTTTCAACCCATGGCCCTGGACAGGGACACCTTCCACTAGACCAGGTTGTTCAAAGCTCTGTCCAACCCAGCCTCGAACACTTTCAGGGATGGGCAACCGCAACTTCACTGGGCCATGTGTTCCAGTGTTTCACAATGCTCACAATAAAGAATTTCTACCTAGTATCTATTCTAAACCTACTTTCTTTCAGTTTAAAGCCATTCTCACTTGTCCCATCACTGTTCACCCTTGTCTTAAATCCTTCTCCAGCTCTCTTTTTGGCCCCTTTCAGGTACTGGAGAGCTGCTATTAGGTCTCTCTGGAGCCTTCTCTTCTTCAGTGCAAACAGTCTCTCAGTAAACAGCTCTTTCAGCCTGTTTGCTTAGGAGAGGTACTCTAGTCCTAATATTCATGGCCTTCATCTGGACTCTAACAGGTCCACAACTTTCTTGTTTTTCATAGTATCAGTTAAGTCCTCCACACTACTTATTACTGGCAGGCTAGAGATTGCAAGACTGGATTCATGCAGGAAAGAAGAAAGTGTCTGAGCAGCCTCACAAAGCCATCCACTGGGCCAGGGGTTTTGCCAGTTTCAAATCTGGTCATTCAGTGGATGCCAGAAGCCAAAGCCTACCCACATCATTCCCCACTTAGCTATGCATCCAGTGTTTGATAATTTTCTATCTGTTCTTATTGGCTCATCAAAAGTGGGTTTTAGAAGTTTTGATGCCTCATTCCCTTTTGAAGGTAGTTTCTTTACTTTTGAAATACAAGAATCATTAATTAGGCATAGTGCCCTGTTAGACACCTTTGTCATTAATTATGAATGAGAGCAGTCAAATATTCTATCCTCATAATAATGCTAAGATTAGATTAATATCAACTCTGAACTCTAGGATGCCCTCCAAAGCTCAGAAACAAAAGAGCAAGTAAGAAAAAATAAGTTTTAATAGAAAGGAGAATCTTTTCTGCGAGTTGGCCTAAGGGGGATGATGACAGGTTTCTCACAGCTGCATCTGCCATGAAACTTGCTCTCACACTGAGTAAGCTGCATTAGTTCATATGGGAGGAGCACTGACTGAAGCTCTGTCTTCTATCTTCTTCTTTCCAGCCATTGCCCACCTAAATGCAAGAATTCCTTCTGAATAATTATTACTCTAGGATGACATTATTCATTAAATGAGTATGTATTTTTTGACTTCCTGGTGTTGTTTTTTCTTCATAGGCCTTCTTTGCCAATAAACAAGGAATCTGGTCGTGGATATACAGAACAATACCCAAGAATATGCAATCTTGTCTTTTTAATATATTGTAAAATGTGGCTTAACCATATCAATAGACTTTCTATGGAAAACTCTGAACCTTGATGAAAAATCAAGCAGTTTTCCAAAGGTATTTACAGGCAAAATAAATGAAATTACAGAATTATATTTCTCAGCAGTAGGTTGTGTCTTGCCCTGGTAGGGCTTGCTGTCCTTACTATCCCCACTAGGTCTGTACTGCTAGAGAAAGAGAGACTGCAAGACGGAGAGGGAGAGAGAAAATCCCAGTGCATACTTAATGTGCTAACTGATCTCTGTAACATTGCTTGCATTAGGAGCACTAGATGAACAGTCTTATTAGCTTCAGTTAGAAAGCCTAAAATGGTGGTTTTCAGGGTCAACTGACTCACCTTGGACATATTAATAAACTATTTTAATAAATATGAATTATGTATATAACTCCCAGATAAAATATATATTACAATGCTACATGCAATAACCTTATCTCAGCTTTATAGTGACATGAGGTAATAACCATATGGTTATGAAAAATACATTTTAAAGTTTGAAACTCGAGGTTAGATTTAGCTGGTTTTTAATGGCATATTTTTTATTATAAAGATAAATTTTTTTCTCACTAGGTATTACTGTTGAACCAAATTAAGACTGTGTGGTGACTTTAGTCTTACACTTCTCATTTTAAAATTATTAGAATTCTTGTAAGGGTAAATTAACTTTAATTTGGACGCCTTGAGTCCTTACTATGGAAGTAATTGTAGAATTCCTGTAAAGTTTTACTTCTTTAAATTATTTATACATTTCCTACTTTAGGACTTTTTTTTTTTTTTTGCTATCCCTGCAGAATTAAAAAGAAATGGAGAATGCATGGTAGTATACACTATCCCTAGCCGACTGAAATTGCAAATTATTAAAAATAAATATTTTTTTTGTTATTACTATGCTTTAAGTGCATATTCACGGATGCAGCTGGCCAGCGGAAAGCAAGGAAGTTGCTCTGACACATGAGCTGTGCTGCTGAACCAGAGAGCAGAAAAGCCAACCTGATTCTTAACTTGTCAGGTTCTGTTTCCCCATTTAGAGCTGAAGTACAAACACCCTGAGCCCTGGACTTGCTGGGCTTGCTGTCCACCTCCCTCACTGCACTGCTGTAATCAGTGAGTGGTGCAGGGCATCAGAGCCACACAGAACCTGCACAGAGGGTATGTGGTTAATCTACCCTGGAGAACACCTCACCTGGGAGCCAATCTGCTTTTGGCAAAGCAGTCAGCTGAGGGTTCACCTTCCTTCTGCTGTCATGATAGCCCTGTTCGACAATTTGTTGAACCTTTGTTGAGACTATCTGTTGTCTGTGCAGTTACTGCAAACACAGTAAGTTAATTTGATTACCATGTAGATGGAATTTGGATGAGATTTCAATCCATTTTACCTCTACAGACATAGAAGGACTATTCTTTGCTGTTATCTGTAGTGGCACAGAAAGGATGGACACAGATGTTAGATTCCTAAAGGACCCAGTTTGTAATTAATATGTTTGTTAATGATATCAGTTCTTTGCCCAAAAACGTAATCTTGCAATTCTGTGAAGAATATGCAGTCTTGCTCAAAGAAAGCAAATATGTTCAATACTTGATTTAAATGTAAAATCAAAGCCCTGCACTCATGAGTTATGATAAAGCTCTATATAACTGCAATAAACAAATTAAATTGATATATCTGTAGTTATCATATTGACACATAGAAATAAGTCACTGTTTATCATATGTTGTACTTTACAGTTATAGAAGAGTTGAGAGGAATTTGATCAATGAAATAAGGCAGCAGACACATTGTTTATGACAATAGTGTAGCGTCTCAGATTTTTTGTTCCATATGTGTCATTTTTCATAATCTGTGTTTGATTGGCATAAAAGTTTTCAAAGTGTCCCAGTCTCCCTCAACCATTGCTAAGTCAAAATTTTCTCACTTTCTGCAAGATTCTGACAATAAAAGAATTTGGTGGTTATTCTTGGGATCAGACTAAATGATTTCATCATTATCACCACAGCATAGAGTAAAGCTTAAGACACAAGGAAAAAAAAAAAAAAAAGAGCAAAAAAAAACCCGGCAAAACTTTGTGAATGAAAGGAGAGAGAAATACTGTCACTCTGCCACTCTACAAAGTGACCTGTAGTGCAGCAACTAAGAAATGCATGCCAGCAAGTTGGCATCAAGCTTTTATAATGGATACAAGAACATGTAGGTTAAAATCAAATCTGACACAAACCTGAATCCAAATTCCAGATAAAGTGCTGTCTTCATATAAAGTATGAAGAAATCTCAGCAAAAAATGCTAGTTCAAGAGCATGGAACTGAGAGCCAAGAGACTAACAAAGGAAAAGCAGGACAAGGATATGAGGTGCAGAGTGACGGAGTGAGTTTTTCACATTTATGGGGGAAAATTCTGCCAAATGCACCACTGAAGAGAGATCTATAACGTTTTTCCCCAGATAACAATATCCCTAACTTGTACTATTTATTTTGTCTTGAGAAACAATGATTTTAAAGACCAAAGAGAGAAAATAAAAACACTTTTCAGAAGCCTCTCTAAATTCAAACTCAGTTGTTAATCTTGTTCCCATAATTTAGTTGGCCATCATTCTATGTTAGAAACAATTTGGAACCTTCTTGCACCTTTCCAGGATGGTACATACATACACTTGTGAATATGTATTTGATTTGAGTGTTTGATTTCATAATGAATTGTCCTAATATCTCTTTTTTGCATATTTGTCAGTTTGTTTCCCTTTTTTTTTGGTCAGAAATTTTAATGTACGATATTTTGTCCACTCATGGTATTTTCCAACTGAGATAATTATGATTTGATTATAATCAATACAATAATAAAGAGCAAGCGAGATTTTTGTACAGGGGTAAAAATTTGAGTACCAGTGCCAAGATAATGGGCAAGGATATCTGCTATTTCTCTCAAAGGAAATCTAGCTGCAACTCAGGAGTTGAAAGTTGAAACCTTCTTGTGTATTTCAAGGCCATTGCCTGAGAATATCTTAATACAGAGTCCACGAACAGTTGTCTTGAGTATCCAGATTGCCTGGAAGACAGTCTGTATTTTTCACCACTGGTCTCCTGCCCTTAGTTTTCGGACTTTCAGATTACAAAATAATCTGAGAACTGGAGACTATTACAAACTGCAATATTCACAGTATGGACAAAAGGATAATAAGGACCTTTCATTGATTTTTATATTTCTTTTTCAATAACTAATAGTATTTGGTATGCTACTTTGACTCCTGTTGAGCATAGAACTGATATTTTCATGAGTCAATCTAGTATTACCACAAGAACTGTCTTGACTGGTAACAGTCACCTCAAAGTTCATTGTTTCTTATATGAAATTAGGATGTTTTTTTCCCAAGTGCATCACTTGCTGTTTACCTGAAATGGGCTTTTATATGCCTTTTTTTTAGACAGTCAGTCAGTTTCATAGTGTTCTTTTGCAATTATTGTGTTGTATCACCATCACTGCTGTGAATGACTTTGCATCATCAGCAAATATTCCCACCTCACTGCTCATATTCCTTTCCCAGTCATTATGACTGTTCTGAACAGCACAGGTTCCAATACTGACCCCTTGCTGAACTGCACAATGAACTCCCTCCTTGTCAGAAAGGTTTATTCCTGTCTCTCAGCCAATTTTAAAGCAATTTGATTACTCAGTTTCAATGATGATTAACCTGTGCAGGGAAGCTCTTGAAATTAGTGTCAAAATTCCTTAAAAGTCTTTGGTGAAGGATGTTTCTAGAAGCATAGGAGAAATTATGTATGCTTTATCAACAAGACCATTTTACAGACATTTGTTGACAACTTCAAAACTTGTAATAAGTAAATTTTCCCTTTGCAATGACTCACTTCAAGTAGCTCATATTTATTTATGTAATTGCACATATATGTTTACTAAATGTGTTCTTTTTAAATCAATTATGGTAATTTTCTTGGAATTATTCCACGACTTTTCAATGTTGAGTAAAATATGTGCATAACAATTTATTCTTACTTTAGACAAAGACATTTGTTCACCTGTATCTCTGACTGAACCTCAAATTTGTGAATCAGACCAATTTAGTATGTCTGATTTCTTTCATTTTATATCCTCAAAATCCTCTTTTAAAAAATATTGACTAAAACATCATTAATTATATTTTCTAAACATTATTATTAGTCAAGTAACCATAACAGGTCTAATTTTGAACAACTGAGTGTTAAAAATGTGCAGTTTCTTACTGAGCTATTTTGACCCATAAGATAGAAATACTTTGAAGCACAAGCAGAGAAAAGTTATCAGAACTCTCTTTCAAAAGAAAATAAAATTCAAACAAACAAACAAAAACCCAACTAAACAAAAAAAAACAAACCTCACCTCTGAAATCAAAGAATAACATTATTTTGTACATACTTGTTGATCAACTCTAATCCACATCTAGTTAGAACATATTCTGACCAGCAACAGCATCTACAGTCTGTTCCTTAATCCTGGTAGACATCAAACACCGCATTTTAAGCAAGTGTTTAGACTATAAGCAATTATTTTTACTTGGCATATTGAAAGTTCCTAAATTTCACTGAACACCATTTATAAGCCTCCCATATGTTTAGTGGTGCTGTTGCCATGGCTTCTGACTAAATTGCATGGGGATATTGAGACATACAGAAATCAAAGTTTGGGGGGTGATATTTCTGATAACATATCTAATTAACCAATGTTCCCATTGTGAGAGGAAACTACTTGTACTGCGGACATGTGCTGAGTGGAATTCCACATAGGTTTGCCAATTCATTTGACTTATGACCCATATATGTTCTGGTGTTGGGATAAAAAGATTTGTGACAAACTGTGTGCTGATTTGCACAACAAATATTTGTGATAGCTGAAATTAAGCTACACCTATAATGCACATTTTACATTGCTGTGACAAAAAAAAATAAAAATTAAGATAAGTAGACTACACTCACTGACAAGAATGAAAAATCTCAGACAAGTCTGACCTTATACCACTGCAGTATTGTTAATAGTGGACAACATGCATGATTTACATAAGTCATATACATATTAAAAAACCAAACCAAAACACAAACAAACAAACAAAACCTGGGGTGGGGGGGTGCAAAACAATGAAAAAAACCCCAAAACCACCGATTGAGCTTGGATATTAAAGATAGGATAAAAGAAAATAATAAAAATCAAGTTTCCAGCTTTGATATTTTATACAGGTGGGGTGCCAGTTAAGGGTATGAAATGTCATATTGCAAACACAGGTACATTGTATATAAAATATATTGTAAACAAGATATATTGTAAATATAAGCAAGCTTAAATCCTGTGAGAATTCTAATAATGATTTATGGATGAAGTTGGCCTGCATGTATTAGGATGAATATAAAGTGTTTCAAGTTTTGTCCTGTGAAGCATAATTTCAAAGTATTTTTATGTTAACACAACTCTAACTGGGAAACAAAAATAAGTGGTTTCCTCTCTTGGGATAAATCAGAGGCACTCCCAAACAGGAGAGAAGAACTTTGAATCCATCTTCCAAAATTTTCTTTAATGCATGTTCCATCAAAATGAATACTCCTGTTATGAAGGTTTATTCCTTCTATATGTTCTTTTTACTGTGTTTCTAAATACTATTGACAAGGTGACAGAATGTCTTTTACCTTCTCTTCACTTTTAATAAAAATTCTATAATGAACCTTTGCAAAAAAACCCCAAAACAACAACAACAACAAATACACACAGAATTTTGCATCAGAGATCTTTCTGAGGAGTAATGGCAAGATACCCTTATAACCAAATACATAACCTCTGCAAGTCCAAGATCATCCAGTTAGCATGAAAAGAAAAAAAAAAAAAAAGTCTTCCTTGGCTACTGGATAATTGCATCCCACTCAGAAAAGGCACTTTAATGCATCAGCAATGCTGATGTTGACATCTGCCAAGGTCATTTTGATGCAGTCTTTTATAATTACTCATTTTCATGAAACACACATAGACTCAAACTGTGCCTTACTTTCCTTAGAGATAGCAATAATGGAAACTTAATAGCATTTTGAACTGCTTACATTGCCATGATGGAAGTTGTTGAGGAATTAATATGGGCATCAAGGGAAAGGGTCAGGATACTACACCTGAATTTCAACAATGCTATGACTCCCTGGACTTTAGTGTATATAGGCTGAACTATGGTTGCTATTTAGCTGTCTCCTAAATGTACAAATGATGTATTTCCCAGATAACAACATCCATCTTGAGAATGGAGGTTCAGGATAGATCTCTAGACATGTTAGGAAGATCAAATGATTGAAGAGGTGAATAAAGATGCTAAGAAAAAGACAATTCATCTTAAAGTTCAGTATGAACTACTTGAGCAGAGAGCTCCAAAATGTTTCTGAGGCAGATGAGCAAGGATACAACTGACTTCTTATGAATTTACTCTAACAGATCAGGAACGAGACCAAAAAGATGCATAAGTCTTATTTAAAATATCTGAGCACCATTGATTGCTGACCAGATCAATCTTTTCCACTTGTCAGCTAGTCATCTACTTCTATTAGACCCTGATGATTTCCTTGAAGGAGAAAAAAAAAAAAAAAAAAAAAGTTAAAAATATGACTATTTCTAAAGGAATCAGCCTGAGAGTGAGACTACCTTTCAAAAACGGTACAATGTTTTAATCTATCAGGAACTAAAACTGGTTTTAGATATGAACCCAACAAGGACGAAAAGAGAGAGAAGAAGAGGGGAGACAGAAAGCGAAGGTAGGTAGATAAATCACTCACTCAGGAAAAGAAGTGAAACAAAACTTGGATGATGTGGAGAATTGTGTCTGACCACTTCAATGTAGATTAGCAGTTTAAAAATTAAACACTGTTAGAAAACTGGGCATCATTTTCCTGTGAGTCATACAAACTAGCTGAGCTTTACAGTTTCTCTTTTGTATTAATCATAATTTTGAGCAATAATAAAGTGCTAGAATGAAAAAAAAATAGTTAGCACAACATGGGAGATTGTTGTTACCGAGGTCACTCTTTGTTACTAAGCTATGGGTCAGCAACAGTTATCCCGTCAAATTAAAGTAGACAGATACACTCATTTTTAAAAGTACCATTATAGTCTGCTACTTTGAGGGGTACAAACAGCTGAAATGACAGAGGCTAATATTCATAGTACATTTTCATTTGATTTGTGTTGTTAAAGATGAACACATGAGGGGGTGATAAAAGTATAAGCAAGTAAAATAATTAACATTCTTCTCCTTTTAGGATGTGCTGCACCTATGTCTATCATACAAGCTACTAATATCTTATATATTTATGTACATATATGTGTGTATATATATATATGTGTGTGTGTGTATATATATATATGTGTGTATATATATATATGTATATATGTGGGGCAGGATGGGCGCGTCAGCTGCCTGGCAACCATCCTAGAAGAAGGACAACTCTAAACCCAGGCAGATGGAGCTCACTTAGCCCTGTAAGGCCATCCATCTAAGAGAAGGATACTCTAACCAAACCTACATCCTGAGGATCTCGCTGTCACTGTCCAAGCTTGCTAGGCCCTGGCAGATGAACCTCAGGAGTAAAGGGTGGGGCCAGTTCTGTGCACACTGTGCCTCACCTAAAAAAAAAAAAAAATAATAATCCACTGTACAGGCTTGAGGAAACACTTCAGGACATATTAATGTCCAGCAAATGTCTGCTTTTGTCCCTTCAGTCAACTGAGACCAAGGACAACACTCTACAAATGGCAACATCCATGTCACTGAACATGAACCAAGAATCTGCTAACAGATATAATTTTTTTTGCTTGCCTATCACTTAAGAGCATCTATTTCTTCATATTCTGAAGGAAAAAAAAGTAAAACTGAGCATAAACTAAATTACATTCCATTCGTCTGCACAGAAGCATATTTTATAAGAATAATGGTGGATGACACTATAGACTGTGATAGTGAATCTGAAGTATTTTTCTCATGTCAGTACAACCATGAAAGAAAAATACTTTTATGCTTTTATACCTTGTTCAGTTTGTGTGTGTCTAAATTGCGACGTTTTACAATATTAGGCACCCTCGAACACATACAACCTGAATGTCATCTTCACAATATTCTCCCTCAATTTAAAATACTTATTGCCTCTGAATCCCTCTTTCTCTGATTTACCTCCTGCACATTTCTTTTTATGATTAGCTGTAAAAAAAATTAAATCTGTAGTACTTAAGAAAACACTTTGCTACCGCACAGTAATTGTTTCTGACATCTCCTGTCTGAAGCAGATGGCTGATCTCAGAGGAAGAAACTGAAGAGTTTATAGGACAGAGCCTCCTCTAGCATACAATGAAGACACTCCACTGACTTCAGAATATATACAGGAAATCAATAACAGTATAGTGAAAAGAATGCTTGCATGACTTTATTTCTGGTATCTAACCCTTGTCCGTGTCAAAATATTATCAAGTCTAATCAAAATGTCATTGCATGTTCATACTAATGAATATTCCATTGTTTTGGAAACATTAGGATACAAATCAACATTATTGGCTTGATTAATTGATTACACACTGTACTAGAATATGGGGCAATGTGTTTTTTGCAAAGACACAGGCTAAAACTTATTTACACAAATAAGCAGGCAAATGCTTAACTAATAATCATTTACACTCAGAAATACTGCGATTGTTTCCTCAATTTGTGGTAATAAGAAGTAGAGCATTACTTGGGTAATGTGTTTGCAATTACTGCCTTGCCCCATGCTATACAGCAGTGTTGCCAGCTGCTCTCCAACTCTCAAGAATTTAGTAGTGGTAATTGTGTGAAAGCACTTGCGGGGGAAAAAAAAATTGGAAATTTTGGATGACAGACTTGAATGCTGTGCAAAGTTCCACCAGCTCAAAGAAGGCCTCCTGTAGGTGAAGGTTCATTTTTTGGCTTGTCTAACAGCTAAAAGGGGCTGCAGTGAGACTGGGGCCTGTCATCTATAGTTCTCAGTTTGTCATGGATGAAACTGTGTTTCCCATAAGTGTCATTTAAGCTCTTTTAAAATACACACCCACTTGTACACATCCAGATTACCCTCTCAATTATATGGAACATAGTCTGCACAGTAGTTCTTCAGGCATACAGCATTAATCCCACAGATTAGAAAGGGATAGGATATTAAGAACAGATGTTTCATAGCAGTGCTGTGCTAGAGATAACTGAATTAGTGCCGAGTTCTAATATATCCACAGGATATACAATACTGCCAAGCCTGGGTCCTCAATTACCTTATACATGACATTACGTTTCCAGTTCTAAAACCATATCATTCAAAGCTCTGGGATTTATTCATAGCAGTGAATTGCACTTTATGGACATACTGTAGTGTCTCTTGAGATTACTATCTGTTTCCCTCATTCTGCCATCTGCGCTGTGCATGGTCTGCTACATCAGGAAACATTTTAGCAAGCAAGGTGAGTCCTACCATTACAAACAACAGCAAAAAGTACACCTTGCAAATAGCACTTAACATCTTAAAAGTTGTTTTCAGTTCACTGCAACTAAGAGCACCTAAAATCTGAAAAGCAGTAGAAGTAGTGATCCTATTTTTATAGACTAGAAAATATGTTCAAAAGAAAGCAAGAGTAAAAAATACATTAAATAATGTGGGGGAGTTTATTAAAGTGGGATGCACTGAGATGTCAGAGGCTGAATAGTAAAGGAATTGAAATCTTCAACTAGTTTGAAATGAGTGAGATGTCAAACCACGGTACAAAACTGATGCCTTTAAGAGAAATTTTATTTTTCACAGGGTGCTAAAACCAGGATTGCTAGCATAATAAGATTGTTGTTGTTTGAAAAAGGAACAGAAACAGTGGGTGTGGGAAAACGTTGTTAGTAATATATTAGAGGCATAAATAAATGATGTGTGAATAGTGATCCACACCAAAGAAAGCATCAGCAATTTATGTATATATACTTTGAAAGGAGTAAAAAGCAAACAGGACAGTTTCAAACTCAAAACAACTGAATCTTAGTCTCTAAAGTGACAAAGCTTTATGCTTCATTTGGAAAGCAGCAAGTAATGATTGTCACTAGTGTTTAGGCTAAGAAGGAATGGTGAACAGAGGGAAAATAAACAGCTAACCATTGCCTAAGGTACATTCTGACATACAGCAGGAAAACGTCTCTCTATGTCCTGCATTTTGAGAAAAATTGGCCTGGTGATTTCTTACACCATCATTTTTCTTAATCTGTATTTCAGAAAACGAAATCATGTGGATTTTTATTAAATACTTTTATTGCATTTGTTTCACATTTTGTGAAACTTCATCTGCAAAAAAAAAAAAAAAGAAAATGTTGAAATTCAATGCTTTGAATTTTCAGGAGCAGTTATTTTAAAATAATATTGCAGAAAACCTTACTATCTAGACATTAGTAGATCTCATAGCAGAACATTTTCTGCAGCCAAGTTAACACAAAAACTCAATGGAATACATCTCCTAGAGATATGGAGAAATAAAAAAAAAAATGTATCTTTTCAGCAGCAATACTGAACATGTATTGGAACTAATAACTCTGTTCACAGGAGAAACTCACACAGTGATCTTCAGCTGTGTAATACCAAGGAATGATACCGAATATCTACACACATCTTTAGTGCTCTTTGAAATACCACAGTCTTTTGAACACAGGACGGTTGTTTCTTTAGATAGCTTTTTCTCATTAGATGGGACTTTCTACCAAACTCAGAATAATCCTTTCACAGAATCACAGTATGTTTGGGGTTGGAAGTGACCTGTAGAGATCACCTAGAGATACAACTTCCTTGCTAAGGCAGTTTACCTAGAGGAGATTGCAGTGGTTTAAAGTCAGTAGAATAGCATTTTCCAAAGAATCATTGTGAGTAGTTCAGTACGTATCTCCTTGGCCTCAGGATGTATTGCAATATGGGAGTCATCAAGAATCAGTGAATTGTGAAACAACTTTATCTAGGGCTATCGCAGCATTTATATCACTCAGCTTGCATAATGCCATGTTTAATGGTAAAGACATTTTTCTAACTGTATGCATCTTTATTAGATTTACTTAACATTATTGGTTATTAGTATCAAGTGAAATGTACTTCAGCCTAATTCTTTATGGACTAAGATTGTAGGTATTTCAAATTGCAAACGATTGTAATTACAGAAACCTACTATAATTTCTCAACAAAGGGCAAGTAGACTGTAAACTGACTGAGCAAATAAAAGATAAACATAAAAAGGAAAAAGTACTAATAAGAAAAGAGTGGGTTTTATTTCTAGGTGAGACCTGAAGTACATTAAGGGCAGTAGTGAGATTGGAAGAACAGGCAGACACACACTCTGCAAATAAATAACAAGGCAGTGGTTCTTTAGGTATGAAGTAACAGAGGGAATATGTTTGAAGACAAAGGTAAATGAGAATCTGTGAAAGAAGGTAATATTGCTGTGCTTGTAATCAAAATAAAAATAGACTAAAAATAAAACTTCCTTAAGCCAAGTTGATAGCTCCAAGACACATTTAGTAAAGAAAAATGATGCACACATAATAATGCTACTTAATAGAAATACATCATGTATAAGGCAGAGTACTGGGCATAAGTAACACTGAGAGTATTTAGAGAGAAAAATAATCTTTCTGAACACTTAAAGTTCCAGGGTTAAAAAATAATGATTAGTGTATAGGAAAGCATTAAAGACTGCAGAAAATTAGTAAGGATGGTTGCAGCAAAGCTGCTAATAAAGATAACAATATAAATAAAAGATATAATATAAATAGTTCTACTTACACATTCATGGAATACAAACAGGAAAAGGGAAGTAATAGGATATTCTGGAGCTGGGGGCTGCGAAGGTTAATGTGACTGGGGAAAAAAAAAAAAAAAAGGAAAAGAAAAAAGTTGAGAAGGGGACAGAAACCAAATGAAGTAAGGAAAATGTTAAAATCCTTCCCTGTTGTGCACTGAACAGATAATTAGACAATTAGAACTATACAAAGCAGTGAGAGCTCCAGGCCCAGAGAAATTATGTTTTAGAGTTCTGTAGAAGGTAGGCAAAAAATGGAAAAACTATTGGCCAAATTCTATAGCACATTAGGGGCAAGGAGTACTGGAGGGTACATAATGCCACACCAGTGCTGGGGAATGGAATGAAGAGGACATGCAAAAATCTGAATGCTCACAGGAGAGATATCTGTGCTGGTTTAGAGTTAAACCAGCAGGACAAATCAATCCAACTCAGAATGGGATTGAAAATCAGAATAACAATTTAATAAAAGATCACAAAATACACTGATACAGAGGGAAACTTCGTTTGTGCCACAAAAACAGAAGTAAAGCCCAGCACAGCAGGGCATAAGCAGAATAGAGCTCACCAAACCCTGTGCTGAACACCATGTGGCCCCCCTGAGTTCAAAATAAGAAGAAAGGAAGAAACCTGCTGGTGAAAACGATGGTTGCTGTCCGGTGGCAGTCTCAGTCCAGTTGAGGCTCTGGTCCTCCTCTGGATCTGAAGAGAGCTCCCAGTCCCAAAACTCCAAGCTTATATCTACTGGGGCTCAGATGGGAATGCCCAGTCCCTCCCCAAGGGTGGAGAGTTTCACAATGGGTGATTTACTTTGTGAGGTGAACAATGACATTCGGCATTCCTGATGGCCCATCAGCAGACATGACCCCTCAGGTGTGTCTGGAGGCAGGAAAACTTCCTTATCTCACAGAAGTTCCCAAACACCCATCTTGTAGCCTGAGGGGTTGGGTGTGCCTTAGGCAGCTGCTGCAAATGGGCCATTGTGAGCAGTTCATGGAAAAAATTACATAGAGGGTTTAGAATAGACACCCACACAGTGACAAACTGATCCTGGCTACTATAACCAGGACAATATCAGAGACATGAAGACACCTGAAAACCTGAAAGAGCTATATTTGTAAAACCAATAATGGGCAAGGTAGTTGGTAGCAGCAAAAGTGGTTGCATATACTGAAGCTCATAGCTGGATTCATAAACAAAAGTGAAATAGTAAATATTTAGCCTCCATAGTAAGTAAAAAAAAAAAAGTTACTGTGCCTCAGAGGAGCTTTAATTACAGACATAGTTTAGACTGTGATTTCAGCTTCTATAGGACTCCCTCTTCTTGCAATATTACTTTACAATATGTATAAAAAACAAGAATTTTCACAATTATTTTCACTCATTGATGCATTTTCACATATGTAAATTCATCATTAGAGAGTTCTTTTTATCATAATGGTTAGATTAGAAATGATAGAAGTTTAATTCAGTTCATGTCTCAAGTATGGATCGTAAACAAAACTTTTGGGACTGAATGTATGCTGTGCAGTTGCAAGCACACATTAATTAAAGCTTCTTTTTTTATTTTTTGGGTTTTTTTATGAGAAGGGTTTGCAACTGAAAACAACAGAATTCTGAAAAGCATTAGAGTTTGTGAATTACTTCATTCCTTTAGATGCTAAGAATACACTTATGTGAGTTTACTGAATAGGAATTAGATCACGCATTTACTTAAATGTCTAACTTAGCACTTTATTGAAACAAAGTGAAATTTTCTGTGCTTACGTTCTGTCACTATAAACAGAAATAATAATTCCATTGCTTCCTTACTGTTTCTGTCTGCAGCATAAGTGCAGTAGGCAAGCCCAGGGGCTCAACACTTGGATTTGGATTGCAATTTACTAGAAACAGCCATTGGGTGCATCTGGATCTTGGGCCCCTCATGTAATTCAAGGCCTGTTTATTCTACAACAATGTGGGCAGGAGGTTGCACTAAGTCGCATATAACTTAGTACAACCAGAGACTGGAGGACATCAGCTTGAACATGAAGGGAAACTGGATTCAGGGCACTGAAAACAAATGTTGCTTCCAGAAAGTATGATTTATTTGAGAGGAGAAAGTTCAGGACACCAATACAAAACTGCTTCCTAGTTTGAGTATGCTAGGTAAGAGATTGAAGAAATGTGAAAATCACTCATTTCTTTTGTATACATCGTAAATTTAATCATAGGCTATTTGTGTGATTTAGAAGCTATGTAAAATTAATGCCAATACTGTTCAGAAAATACTGAGAGGCAGAAGAAATTAATTTTGTAATAGTTTTGGTTTATGGATGGATTAATTTTCTGAGTTTATTACACAAAGTATATAGTAATTATGAGACTGGAAACAGAATATTATCACAGAACTCAACTAAAAGCAGTCACAAAGCAGAACGTAGACCAACAAAAAGATTTAAGGTCATTATGGGCAATGCTTTAAGAGACTGGTAGTGCCTTTGTAATATTACACAATGTTGTTTAGTTTATATAGACATATACTACAGGATATAGCTAGGCATAAATGACAGGTCACTGGTGGACAGATCAATTTATGCCATTTACACCTTTGCATATAGGCAGTTTTTAAAAATTAACTACAGCTAAAAGTATTTCTTCAAGAATTAACTGCTTATGGTAGTCCAGTTATAAAGAACTTGTAGCAGAATTGTCAGTGATAGACATCTGGATTTATCATAGTAGTTTTCACAAGCCTGTGCAATAATCAGGAACCTAGATACATAATTTAAAAAGTCACACTTTCTTTCCACAGTTTCAACAGATAAAATATATCCCCTGAGTTTCGGGACAAAGAAAATGATGAAGGCTCTTTAAAAATATTCTTCCTCTTCTAACTAACTCTTCAGAAGAGCTTAGTCTTTACATTGTCTTGGAAGGAGGATGAAATAGAGGTCTATACTTGATTAAGTGAATAGAAGGCTTCATTGCGAGTTTCTAGCCTTTAACACCTCCCGGAGTGGCACATCATCCTTTTTCCCTATGTGGCATGCTTTGTGCAAGCAGCTGTGGCTGTCTGCTCCTCTTCCACCGGAGCTTAACAGCATTTGTTTGCATACCTTCCTGCATACAGGGTTCAATCTGTTCTTTAAGAATAAAGAGAAGGTTTTTATCACCTCACACTTAGAACAGCCTGAATAAAGCAGAGGGATTTCAGTTTCCTTTCAGAAATGTATAAGTCTATAAAGATTTAAGAGATTCAGATCAACTGAATTTAGAAGATTCCTGGTGGTCACATTTTATCTTGTTCATCAATCCGTATAAAGTAAGGACACTGGAGATACACCTATACACACATATATGTCTCTTTTGCAGTATCTTTTCAGGTCTAGGCACAGACACTGTTCAGTTCAGCCCACCCATGAAGGTTACCTACAGAATCACGAGACCCAAAAGCTTTTCTTGTGAATGAAAATTTTAATTGTGAAACAAACCCAATATTTATAAATTACATATTGCTCCAATATACACAGGAACATTTAAGCTCTGGATATGTATCAGACTATAATTGAACTGTAGGAGGCTTCTGACTTTGGGCAAATTTGTGGAAAAAGGAAAATATTACAGTGATAGAAATAGTAATAAAAGAGTCAAGTTATTCCTCTCCTGAGGGAAAAAAATACAAATAAAAGACTTGTCACTTGCAAATAAAAAATCTGTGCACTAGATACTTGACAGAATGATATATACCAATAAAGTAAGAAGGGTAATGGCCAAGATGTGAAACCTTGAGAGAAAACCTTAGTAAAGATACAGAAAGTTCAAATCAGGCAACAGTAAAGGAGAAATTTAGAAAAGAGTTGTCAAACTACAGTTCAGCACAGAAAATCATGCAGCTTTCTCTATGTTATCTTTTTGATGAAGATATGTGCCTGCACTCATACACTGTCAGCACCTCCGTAACTAACCACATGAGAGTCCTACATTACTTACTGACTTACGTGCCCTACTACAAATGAGAGACACTGAATATTACTGCTTGAAAATACAAATTGCTCTTAACACTTTATACGCTTGGGATGTGACTGATCTTCAAGTTGCATTCTTCCCTAAACATATGTCAAAATGAGTTGCACAAAAAACATTTCACTGATAAACCAAATAGCAAAGACTTCTTAAAATTTTTATACTTGTATATCTCATGGCAAGTTCAGACTAATTTTACTCCTTAGGAAAATGAGTTTCTTAGAGAAACAAGGCTTCTGTGAAAATGCTACTTCTACATATATGTATGTGTGTCTTTATGTCACACTACAGTTATCTTTTAATCCACTGACTGATTTCAGGCAAGCATGAGAAGGGGAGAGGAATATAAAATCAGTAAGCTATATATAACAAAATTTAGTAAATTTGTTAAAAATAACTTTCTTTTATGACAAAAGACTGTGTTATTCCTTACTGAGAATCTCATTTATTACCAGATTCATTTCAAAAGAAAACCTTCAGACAGGAGTAGGACTCTTAGTTCCAGCCCTCCTACACTTCCACTTACCACTTAAACTCCCATGTTTCTTGACACTAGAGATTAGCAGCAGTGAATGAGTGCAAGATTTAAAAAGAAATCTCATTTAAAAGGCAGTTTTATACTTCCATTGGGAATAAAAGATAATAGATTTAGCTCCCCTATCCACTAGACTACTGTATAAATATGTCCATGCCAGAACATAACTCTAGACCCATTAGCATGCCTAAAAGTATCAGACTTTTATGTAAATACATATCAAATTCCTATTGCTACTCAAAGACCTCTACATTGTGCCTAACTGTATTTGTGTTTTTCTTACAATCTTATAATGAGCAAAAAGAAAACACTTTAAATGCAATGGTAAAAATTATAGAAATCTTAACTAATATAGGAATAATTAGTTCAGATCAAAGCACAGAAAAAAAAATCACTATTACACAAAATGTCTTAATAATCAATAAGACATGCACTTTGGAACTATAGCTATTCTATCCACAGTAACTATTAGAGTCTTCTCTGACTCGTTCCACAGTTGCTGTATAACATGCACAGAATCACAGAATGGTTCAGGTTGGAAGGGACCACAGTGGGTCATCTGGTCCAACCTCTCTGCTCGAGTAGGGTCATTCTAGAGAACCATAGTGGTTTAACTCCAGCCAGCAGCTGAGTACCACCCAGCCACTTACTCACTCCCCTACCAGCAGGGCTGGGGAGACAATTAGAAAGATAAAAGATGGAAAACTCCTGGGTTGATATAAAGGCAATTTAATAGGGAATGCAAAACTTGCAAACAAAGAATTAATTCACTGCTTCCCATGGGCAGGCAGTTGTTCACCCATCTCCAGGAGGGCAGAGCTCCATCATGTGCAATGGTTACTTGGGAAGATAAACACCATCACTCCAAAACTCCCTTTCTTCCTTCTTCCTCCCAGCACTATATACATGTCATATGGTGTGGAATGTCCCAGCTATGCCTCCTCCCATATTTCCATGCCTGTACTCTCAGTCTCTTTGCCAGAGTGGCAGTATGGAAAGCATAAAAGACCTTGGCTCTGCATAAGCCCTGATCAGCAAGAAGAAAAACATCACATTATCAACCCCGTGTTCAGCACAAATCCAAAACAGTCCCATACTAGCCACTGTGAAGGACATTGACTGTACCCCAGCCGAAACCAGAACAAGTGCATTGCACAGGATTGTGTCCAGATCGTTCTTGATGTCTCCAGTAAGGGAGACTCCACAACTTTAGGTATTTGTGGGGTTTTATCTTTGCTACCCTAAAACCAATTTTTCTCATTTCCCAGGTCCACATTTCTATAACAGTCTCCTGGTGATATGCTTACAGATTCCTGGCATTATAAACCCTGAGATTAGCTCAGTTGCTAAAATCACAGTGTTATTAATGCCAACATTGTGGATGTGATGCCTATATTCACTTAAAAGTTGGACTTGATGATCTTTGTGGGTCTCTTTCAACTGAGAATATTCATGATTAGTTTGTGTCCATCTTACTCTCCTACTATCTCATTCCTGTACAGTGTACCCTACAAAGCACCCCACTTTCACGACCTCTGCTGCTATCTCATTCCCGTTAATCTACACTCTGTCATCAGGTTAGACTCCTAAATAATTCATTCTCAAGAACATAAGTAGGTCATTAGAAAAACTGCAGTTCCATTTAAACCAACTCAACCCCAAGTTTTGACAGAGTGAGTCTGACAAACCCATCTGTGAAGGCTTACAAAGTCAGTATAAAAACTGAGTCCTATTTCTAGGAGTAACAAAATTATACTTTCATGGTACAGTACCCTGTTGTGAAACACTGGTTTATTATATTAATTATTGGCTCAAAACAAGTCAGCTCTGTGTTGGGGGAGGGGGAAAGGGGCAGGTTGAATTTCACAAAGGTAGAATAGCCCCTTCTAGGCATCGTGGCCAGCCCTGAAGCAGCTGTCAGTCACTGGCACACCTGGCACTGCCCCACACCGTGCCCCAGAGACCTTGGCCAGCCCCTGAATGATCAGTGGGCCAGAAGTCCTGTCTTAGGGACATGGCCACAGGAGGCCAGAGCAGATAAAGCCAACACCATGAAGCCTACACATGGTTGTTACCCTACCATCTGAATACATGGAATCTGGAATAGCACAGGACTCAAGAGAGGAGCTATAATTCTCTCTTCTTTTCTTTACTTCTTCTTCTCCTAATCTCCTTTCTTGATATTTGGGTAACTTAAAGCTAGATGGGTTGGAATTTGCTAAGTTGTATGGGTTAGCATGCGCTAAGTCATTACTTTGGGAAATGTTTTACTTTAGTGAAATGTTGCCCTTTAAAGTTTTGTCAAGTTCTCTTTCTTTCTAAAGTTTGCCAGTATAAGTGTGTTATTTGATCTTCTGAGAAAACTGTAGTATCTTTGCCTGTACCATCACTCAAGGTATAAAAAGAACTGAAGGCCCTTTTAATGAATTTGGCAGGCAGATTTTTGGAGCCTTGTGTATCTTCAACATAAAATCCCTTCAGTGACCTCCTAGGGGTCTTATACCTGTGCAGTAAAATCCCAAGAGGAAGAACAAACTTCTTAGAAATTTGCAGAACCTTTCAAAATGAGTTTATCATGATCCACAGTGATAGACAAGGCAAAAACATTTTATCTTTTTATGTGATTGTCTTGTGGAGATTGATCAGTTTCTTAGGTTGAGTACCCTCCACTTACCTAACTCCCCCTCTGTGTGCCATGTACCCACTCAGCAGCTGTTTGCACAGCATATGCTAATTTAAAAACAAACAGCTGAACGGAACATGCTTCAAAGACTTTATCCAGTATTTTTAACATGCCCTGCTTGGAAGCCTATCAATCTTCTTTTTAGAAACACACTTCAGTACAAAATATAGCATCTTAAAAAGTGAAGTTAACTGAAAGGAGCAGATGTTTACATTGGTGCTCAGAGGTGTCATACTACTTCAGTATTATGTTATTATTGCCTACAATCTAATTCATACATTTATATACTACTGAGGAATTCCCTGGTGATTATAACAGTCAACATGATGGTTTGATAACATAGCCAAGTGCAGTTACGTTTCTGATCTACCACTCTGAAATATATACCACTGTTATTCCATTTTATTACCATAGTTCTGAATCATCAAGACTAATATAAAAGAAGATCAAATTAATCAAGATTGTAGTTGACATCATCATTACACATGGGTTCTGATTGTCAGTAAAGATGCTAAAATCTATGAGATGTTTCTTTGAATTATACTCAGTTCTTTTTTGAGTTTTCCCTCATTACATGTTTTATTTAATCATACAAATACAAATGTCAGTTTTCAGTGAGGAAGCTTATGGCAAGGTCATTAACTTATTAGACTGTTGGAGTAAGTAAGATAAGCCTTCAGGAAATGAGTAAAGCCCCTATGTATCTGAGCAAGAAAACATCACTTTGAGCAAATTGCTTCTTACATAAAAATTTCCCTAAGCAAAACCTTGGGTTGCCAAAGTGGATGCAAGCACAACAGAAATGTATTTTCTCAACATAAAGTTCTTCTTATATATTCCCTTGCTATTATTTTAAATGAGACTTGAAATATTTTGTTTAAAATTATATCTAGAATTAAATTCATTTGTAGATGCTGTAATAATTGCTTTGTTATAAAGTCACGGTATCTAAGAATCTGATTGAAAGGAAACTGCAGTTTCCTTAGGGGAGTCCAGGATAATTTAATTTAATTATCTTATTCTAACAGGTGATAATATCCAAAGGGAAACTATTTCTACATTTACTTTTCAATAAAACTTAATTCAAGCATAGCTAGTCCAATTTATATATACTGCAAATGTATTTTACCTTCTTTGCCATTGTTACACTCATTACCATTGCATCTATAGGAGACAGTCCTGTCATTCTAAAATGCCAGAAAACGACAAACACAAAATACTGAGACTGTAAAAAATAAATTAGCTATCAGACATCAAAGTGAATTGGCAATTATATGAGTTATACTTTTTTTTCTACTTTCCTTACTACTTAGACAGTTCTGTGGTCCAATGATGAAGAAACTTCTACAGGGATTCTCCTGATTTGTCATTCTAATCATTTCCTGTGTCATATTTAGGTAGCAATGGTCATTCTCTATCATTTATCCCCATTTGAATCCTAGTGGTGCAGAACAGGTACCTAGCAGTGATTCTCTAAGAGACATGAATACATACATTTGAAGAGAGAAAACCCATCCTGAGGTCTGTTGGTACATATTATAGGAAAGAAGGGATTGCTGTATTTTGCTTTTCCACTGCTGCTCTTAAACTTCACCCTGTACTATAATCACCATTAGTTACACACACCAACCACTGGATAATAGATCTTCAGCTTGGCAAAACATTAAAAATAAAAGTGAACAAGGCCATCAGCAATTGTTGGCAGCAAAACTATTCAAAGCTCTTACACCTTAACTGCATTGTGCTTAATTAGGAAATGCCCACTTTGCACGCTGCAGCAAAGGCTTGTTTCCTGATCTTCTAGAAAGTAAATAGCTGTTTCCTTACTACCTTCAAGGTGACATCTCCCATGCTATAGAGCAATTCAAAAATAAGAGATATTTTTATCTTTCCTTCTAGCTCTTAATACAGTTATGGCCATTACACAGCACATTAGCTTTTTGCAAGGATGTTCTTAGCAATAAAGTAGGCTTCAGGCCTATCACACTCTATGATTTTATTCTTCCAGCACATCCCTTTTTTTGGTACTTCAAATAACTGTGATCTTGTACCAAATTTTTAGTGCATTTTCTCTGACTTTTATTCCTTTACTATTTTGTATTCTCTCCAAATATATTTTGCAATCCTTTTTCTGTTTAATTATTTCACAAAAATTTTGGGGTTGAGGTCGAATATCTTGAAGTTAAGGATCATTTTTGCCACAATAGTAATGATAGAAAATGGAAAAATAAGTAACATATTGACACATTCAACAGTTGGCAAGTAGAACGAACTGGGGCTCTGACTTTTTAGAGCTGGGGGCCATCCAATGCATCTAGTTAAATCACCATTCTGTCTGACTCTTGCTTGGGTGAGGTATCTTTTCAGAAAAGATACATCATCTAGTTATGCTGCATACCAAAATAAAGAATTAATTGATCTTTTTCAAGCTCTGAACTGTTATCACCACTAAGAAGATATTTTCTAACTTTATCTGTATTGTTACTTGTCTTTCAGAATTTTTTTTTATGTGTCTTTGTTTTGTCTTGCTGCTTTGCTTGTGCAATAGAAACCTCAGAGTCCTTACAGCTGATTTTATCAATAAAGCACACAAATTTCTAAAATTTAGAATCAGATATATTTGATAGGCCCCAATTTTAATAAAACCATGTCCCTTGTTGCTGACTGTATAAACTTTCTTCTAAAGATCAAATCTTGTATCACTTTTTGCCTATGTGGCCTGTTAGGCTAGGCAGTTGTTTTCCACTTGCCTTCTTTGAACAGTAGCACAGTATTCTCAATCTTTTGCATCCTATACTATAGACAGTATTCAGTTTATGTTATTAATTCTCACCAGTAGGCCACAGATGTACTGCATACCTGCCACAATGTTTTAGGACTCTTGAGTGTGTGTTATTGTGATCTGGAGATTGTAAATTGTTGGCATGTAGTTCATTTTATTCTTTCCAGTTACTAATGGACCAGAAAGTGTTTTACATAATCCCCATTCTTCCAATTAAGGAAAGGAATATTTATTCAGCATTTCTGCATTTTTTGACATCGCTGATAACAATTTTACCATCTCCACCTATTACGTTGCTCATATCAAGCATAAGATTAATTTTGTATCTAACATACAATAAAACCTGATTCATATTAATCTCAGAAATACTAGCAATGAATTTTCTCCTGATATCTTTAGGTTTTTTTCCTTATGAATCTATTTATAAGAGTCATTACCTTATTTCATTTTACCTTAATACCCTCAGTGTTTTTGTTATTTCTAATTTCTGTCATTATTAGTCCCTGAAACAAAAATAGAAATTTTACAAAAGCTGTCCACTTTTTCACTGTAATTGTATAAATGTTCAGATACATGAATTTCATGAATTTTTCTTAAAGAATTCACCTTTCAATTCTCATTCTCTCTGTCACCTTTTTTT
>VXAU01001804.1:121607-210766 GCA_013399695.1 Formicarius rufipectus
TTTTTTTGCAAGTAATAGTCACTCACAATTCTGATTTTGGATCAATTTGCTATTTAAACATATATATTTATGTATATACATATGCACACTTATTGGTCCTTTCGTTTGCTCGTTTGCACTGCAAGAAATCAGATCATAAAAATTTGTCTCTAGATAATCACTAAAATCCAGGTTATTTATTTATCTCCAGAATTATCTCATGTTGAGTACAATACCTTCTGCACATGAAAGTTTGTAAGCAGATTCATAATAATGAATCAGTGCAGAATCATTGTATAAAGCATAAAGCTTTAAATGTGCACATAGACTTTTGCTCCTTAGGTGTTTTTATTTCAGTGATATTTTTTCCACTAAAGTTTTACAGAGGTTTGTTTTTTTTTTTTTTCATTAGTGATAATACTTCTTTTTGGGGGGGCTGTTTTGCCAGTACTCACTTAGCTTCATAATTTGCATTCTTGCTCCTTTTTAATTTCCACAGCCTCGTTGATAGTTGAATTTTGTTAAGCTCGCATTTGGAGAGAATCTTATTTAATGTAAACTCTGTTTCAGTTATTTATACATATTAATAATTTTTTTCTCAATCTGTGCTGAAATATTATTGCTACAATTGAAAGTTCATCTCCCTCTAACCAATAATTTCTGGCAGAGATGTCTGCAAACAAAAATCATACAGTCAAAATCACAGACCATATATTTTTAAGATCCAGATTCTATGCTATAGTGCAAAATCTGGTTTACTACATACACACACAAAATGGGCAAAAGAATTATTCATAAAAATGATGTTGTAGGAAAGGGAGAGCCAGAGCAAGGGATTAAGAAACAGAGCTTTCAAGTTGTGGAATTGAAGGGTGTGTGTGGAATTGAAGAACTGTGGAATTGAAGAGTGTTCCAGCACCAGTGATGTCATCCTCTTGATCAGTTGCAGTAGCCTAATACATGGTGCTGTGCAAGTGTGCCATTGAGCATTATTTCGTGGCCAAAGGGACTCAGATGGCCTCTCTAGGAATTCCCCCATAAAGACTCCCTTCCTGGGTAAAAGTAATAATGGGATTTTTTTTGTAGTTTTGGTGGTTTGTTTTTCAGGACTTGAGTGTCTTACCTAGAGTATGGAGGAAAGAAATCCTTCATTTATGCCACTATAGTACTGAACCAGGAAAGTTGCTTGGTGTCCTCTTTAGTGCTATGTGTATAACCACAATGTGACAATTGTACAGCCTAGGGTTAAAGTAGGAATAACATAATGGCTCTAGCCTATTGCTCATGCCACCTCATATTATCTATTAATTGGAGCCAAAGCTAGAAATGCTAAGTCATAACTTCATTTGCTTGGTTGTTTGCTATGTCTGTCTCATGTTTTGGCTGGATGAATGTGCAATCATATTTACAAAGAAAGTGTACTCAAAAGAAAAATCAAGACAACTCCCCATATTAAAATAGTGCTTTCTGGTGAGTTCATTGTGTTACTTTTTTTAGACATATGATGGATGTAAAATCAAGTGTCTCCCATCTCCTACCAGCATCCTAACTGGTACAGTACAGGATGGAGCAGAGGGATGTGTCTTGATCAAAAGACAGGAGTTAAAATGTCACTTCCTTTAATTGCACTTTTTCACAGCCCACTGCAGTAAACATGCTCCAAGTGTGCCTACATGATTGGAACAAAAACACAAAATGGACACAAGAATGTCTACACTGATTGCCATAAGGGTTTAGGCTTAAGTCCAAAGCTGACAAAACATATGTGCTTGAACATGTGAAGTGTGACCAAAAGTACACATCTACTTGCCCTGGAGGACTCCAGACAGAAATCAAAGCACCAGGAAACTTTCGGTGTCAAGAGTCTTAATACTGAATGTAGATTTCTAGAATGATACACAGGGAAGCAAAGGTTGTCTTCTGAAATGGAACTTCTTGTTAAACTAATAAAATTAAGATAATTTCCGAGTGCTGCTCCAACACAATACTCAAGAGATATGTGTTTCAACCCCTAAAGAACTCTTTCCCCTAGAACCATGAGTATCATATTCTTTCATTTGTTTTTAAGAAGCTCTCCTGCCATGTGCTATCCTTGCCAGTCTTAAGCAGATACTTTTACAGCATTTCAAACAAAGGGAATTATGATCAAGGCACAGTAAGTGATAGAACAGAACTTTGCTTTTTTATAACTATTTCTGAAACATGAAGAACTCAAAACTGAAGACAAATTCAGAAAATAAATACTGAGCTACAAGCCTTTAACTGAATTTGAGTCACCACCTTACTGTCATATTCTACATGTAAGGTTCAATGACATTATATGAAATGCATAATAGGAACGATTTTCTTTTCCACGATCTGTCTGGAATCCTGTCTAACTTCTCATACTCTATTAAATAACAAAGATATTAGTTTCATTGCTGTGCTGGTTTGAAGGTAAACCAGCAGGAGAAATGAACCCAACGCAGAATAAGGAATAAGATTGCAAGTCAGAGTACCAATTTAATAAAAAGATCACAATAAACACACTGATACAGAAGGAAAATGTTTAACCTACAAAAACAGATCTGCACCCCAGCACAGCAGGCCACAAGCAGAATGGAGTTCACCAACACCCTCTGCAGAGCTCCACATGGCCATCCCTCCCGGATTTCAAAGTAAAAAGAAAAAAAGAAACCTGCTGGTGAGGATGATGGTTGTAGTCTGGTCAAAAGTGGCAGTCACAGTCCTGTTGAGGCTCTGGTCCTCCTCTGGATCCAACAAGTGGTGGTCCAGTCCCAAAACCTCAAGTTTATATATGATTTGGCTTAGATGAGAATGCCCAGTACCTCCCCCAGGGTGGGGATTTTCACAATGGGTGATTTACTCTGTGAGGTGAATCATGGCATATTTTTGGAATCCCTGATGGCCCATGAGCAGACACGACCCCTCAGGTGGATGTGAAGGTACTAATGACTCCCTGGAGGGGAGTTATCACACCTGAGTCATTGGTGTGAAGACAGGAAAACTTCTTTATCTCACAGAAGTTCCTAAACATATATCCTGAGGGGTCTGGTGTGCTCTGGGCAGCTGCTGCCAATGGTCCATTGTGAGCAGTTCATGAGAAAATGACTTAGAGGGTTTAGAATACACAACCATACAGTGACAAACTGGATCTGGCTAGTATAACCAAGATAGTTTCACTTACAAAGCAAAAACAATTAGATAGAAAACCATACAAAAGAACCCTACTTCCCCTTTTCTTCAGAGTTGTATTATAATTCTCAGTTCATATAATTAATAATAAAGAACATGGATTTCCCAGCTAGATTCTCCCCAGCTTTCAGCTATTGACAGGGTTTTTTTTATTTTGAAAGTAACTATCACCTTCAAATTTCATATTTTTAAAGAAGTTTGTATAAGTAATCAGTATCATTTACTGCTGTAAAAACTTGAGCATTTTATGTCTATTTGCTTTCACCTTTATTAACTCATTGCTTTTATCTCAATCTCAATATAGGAAAGAATGAAATTACTTCTGTGTGTACAAAGTTCCCCTATTACCCTAAAGCATTCAATGTTACCAATAGTCAGCCTGAATAAGAAATGAGCAATTTAAGATAAATACACAAACAAAAGCAATTGCCAGTTTTGGAAAGTTTTTGATTCAGGAAATATTTTCATTCATTGTCAGATTCTTAATTCATGAGCCAGCCTCTGGATTTTCCATGGTTGTTAAGATTTTTCACCTAAATGAATTGACCAATAGAAGTACATTATTACTGGCATACATATTTAAATTAGCTGTATGATGATTGAGTGCTCTTTACATAATTTAACTGATATTATTATAATAAAAAAATGTAATCAGCTCTTTGAATGAATCTGCATATATTGTATACATCTGTCCCTTCTGTCATACTGATTTAAAAATAAATATTCTCTTATACTTCTTTATTTTATAATGCAAGTAATTCTAATCATTGTTTCCTGATAAACAGTAATAGCATCAAACACATTTTATGGTTTTTCTGTGACTGTACTGCTCAGTTATATTTTGATCACATGTATCACCAATCCATATACTACAAAACCATACCGTGCCTCAGCTACATGCTTATCCTAAACTACCAGGTGCAGGAGCCTAAAATATTCTTAAGTAAAAATATTCTTTCTGGAAATATAATCATACAAAGACTAATCTTCACTCTCATCTTATTAGATTGTGGGGACTCCAGAATGCCTTTTTTACGTGCTCACAGTCAAGTGGAATCATTATGAAGAAAGATGAAATATGTATAAGATGCTGCAACAGCTGCAGCCCATCATCAGAACAAGTGTACACCAGATTATCTGAGAACATGCAAACTGTCAGAGTGAACACATAAGCAGACCAGATCTTGTCCCATTTCTAATGATAAGACCCTGCCAACATCCTGCAACTGGAGACCTCCTTGTCAGCCTCTTCTCTGCAGACCTCCGCCATCACCCTACACAAGCTGGGTGAGCAGACTCCAGATAGAGTGCCTCTAAAACAAACCTCAGGAATCAACTCATGCTCCATCCCTTCCATTTTCTTTCCTGTTCCCCACCATACTTTTGCACAAGAGGATATGGCAAGGAACCCCAGCAAGCTGCCCCATAGGTGGAAACTCTGTGGAGCAGTGAGTATGGCCATGTACAGTTCACGGGGTCCTTTAGAGGGTAGCTCTGGTGCACATGCGTTGAATACGCCACAGACCTTTTGCAGAATCCACTAAAAACCTTTACCGAGGTCTGGTTGCACTTGGTCATTCATTTTAATGGCATCCTCAAGGAATAACTGGTAGTAACTGAATTTTTCTGTCATTTTCTCTTAATGCCTGTCTGATCTTTGTCAATGCATTACAGCCAGAATCATACTGAGTATTCTGTCAGTGGCTAATAGGTGCAACAAAAAAAACCTGGTACCAGCACATGAAAAAGAAATGTCATAGAAAACATTTTGCATGGCAATTCAAGTGATTTGTTAAACTCAGAAGTGATAACTGAAGTTTAGGATGAACCAGTCAATTGAATAAGACCAAGGGGTATGCCAAGAGCTCCTTGGAAGGAACTAAAATAACTCACAAATTTTTTTATACAGAACAGATAAAGGGAATTGCAGTAACACTTTAGAAAAGTAGAAAACAACTTAGGAAACATCACCTTCTGCATCAAGTGGCTGAAAGTTTAAAGTAACAAAACACATTCAGGGAAGCAGAAATTTGTAGTTCTAGCAAATACACATTGTTATATATAAAAAAGTATAGCTGGTTAGGTCCCTCAGTTATTATATAAAGAAAAACTTTTGGTTTATCACTTGTATCAGTAGAACACCAACACACAGTTGAAGTTCACAAGACTTAACTGGTTCTAAAATGAAAATATATCTAAAACACAGAATCTCAGGCCATTAACACTTCTCCCCCCTTTAGTGTTTTAAGTTCAGTTAGTACAAATAATAGCCTGCTGTGTTAAATGGTGACCAGATACTACTTCTCTCCTTTTTAGAGACAATAGCAGTGTTAACCAAAATCTATACAAACTTACTGCAAGCATCATTACAATAGCTCTCTGACAGACTATTAAGGTATTCCTCATGAACAGGAAACCATCTATTCTTTAATAAATATTTGACAATTTCTTGTGAATATGACTCCTATGGTATTTAATACAAAATATTTACAAAGGTTTTGTATCTTTTCTGTCAAAACTGTAGTGGAATGAAATTATTGTATATTTTCAGAGAGAGTACAAGAAATGTTTCTCTTTTCAGAATTACTCTCTTAATCATTATCTACTCCATACTATACTACTGGATATGTGGGCTTTGAATAAAATTTTGGTGAAGATTACTGTGTTTAGATATGGGAAAAGAAGGTAGAATAACTCACATTCACTGTGCTCCTGAACTGTTCACTATTTGGTCTTATTGTGAATATTGTTACTAAATTTGTCATTTAGGTACATGTAGCTGCTGAATTTATACTGCACATATTTACATAAATTTAATATTCAGGTTCTGAGAGCAAGATAGTTAAGAATTTCTTACGAAAACCTATAACACCTGGATTTTATTTCTGATTTTTTTTAATCAGCTATAAGAACATAAACATTGTATCCATTAAGAATTATAAACAAATACCACATGTGCTGATTTTTTAAAATTTAAAATCTATAACATGATTAACTTTGTAGATACTATGAATTAATTTCCATTTCCAGGCTCATACTGTTGATTAACAGTAATTCTTTAAAAATGCATTGATATTCCTTTATTAATTTCTGATTAGCTTACATTTCATTAGTTTAAATACATAGTATTTATGTTATAATTATGTATATATTATGTTGTAATTGATACTATAAGCCCATATTAAGTTATCATTGCCTTATTTTGTATTATATTACAAATTTTTTATTAGAAATCTATATTATTTTAGTTACCTGTCTTATTTCCAGGAGAAAAGAAGTAATTACTTAAATATTCTTTTTAAATAAAGATGAATTAAAAAAAAAAATAAAACAACTATTCAAAAGCGAACATTCATCATCTTTTGGTGCTATTGATAAATAAAGTGTAAAAAGTCATTAGAATCATGGACTTCTATAAAAGGCATTTTGAGTAAAAAAGTTGACAAGCTAATACTTAGTCAGATAAAAGTTCATTTTTTTTTATAATTTAAATTAAAAAATACACTTGGCATTTTGCCTGGGTGAACCAGCAATTATTCTATTTTTATTGAAATTTTCAGTAGATTAACTTTGTCTTCTTCATCTGTAACATTAAAAAAAATCCATGGCTTTTAAAGTCTGTTTTCCTGACTTGTTGGCTTACTAGAGTATCAATTTGATCAATAGAAGAATCATTTCGAATTTAAAACACTTGTTTCTTTGCATTTTCTTTGAATCTAAATTGTAATTTTATTAATTATCTCAGGGATAGGTACCATTTGTCTCTATTAATGTTGCTTTTATTCCCCCTTCTACAAAACTGCCCTCCTTATTCTCTTCTCTCTTGTAAGCTTGGGAAAAGACATCCCAGAAAACAATTGCGTTCACCTTTCCCACAATACACTTTTGCCATGAAACACCCGAGGTACTACCCTTTGGCATGGAGAGAAGCTGCAAGCTCTGATCACTTAGCTCCCTGTCCAAAGTAATATTCTTTGCAGCTGAAACCTGTCTATTTAGCAGCACAAGAGGAACATAAGCTCTGTGACACCCATTCATTACCTGTCTTCATCACCCTTTCATGGACTAATCAGTCAATTTTTATTTGTTATTTAATACAGTATTTCTTTAGTAGTTGAGGCTTGGCCAGAATTCAAAGTAAACACCGTGTAGAGAGCAAGAGGTGCACACCCCAGTGACAAGACATGTTAAGAGTTTTGGTTATTTTTTCCCATTAAGTGGACTATAACCAGCACAGGTGATTTACTACACTTCACCATATACACATCTCTGTAGGGCTTCTGCTCCCGCAGTCAGGAAATGCCAGAGAAATATGCAGAACCCTGGACTAATACATGCTTTCTCAGGCACAGGAAAAACCAAGAGGGCTGCAGGGCCAGGTTCAGGCTCCTTACACAGAGAAACTGTTGACATTCCTTTCAGAACTTTCCCCCAGGTCTGATTTAATCTGCGGGAAGGCAGATTGGCAAAGAAGGCAGCACAGAAAACCTGAGGGTCAGACAGCATAGAGAGAAGGTCCAGAGGAAATAACATACAATTTGTTGGGGTTAAAATTATTAGGAAAGGTTGCAGTAAATTCAGATGAATGATAAACACCTTCCTTTGCAAGAAGAAGGATTGAAATGACCAGATGCACAAATTATATCCTGTAATTATGGGGACAGAATTGCCAGCACACATTGAACCTTTGCTTTCCAAAGGTTAAGTATGTGTGCCACCACCCGGCACACATGCAGCTACTGAGGAGGAGCTGCCTTTTTTGCAAATGGATTTTGGGGTTCTATTTCCTTTTAATCATAGGAGCAGCAACTGATAGCATATAGTATTAAGTGCTACTTTCTCTCCTTCTTTCTTGGCTCCTGTATAATAACTTCAGCTTGCAGCAGGGCAGCATATGGATCAGCATTAAATTAAAAGGTTCAGCCAGAATAATTTCTAGAGTCAAAAGTTATATATGTGAAAATAAAGAGTTGGCAGTGGAAGTGCTGACATAATTATAGCAAAGTAAGCAAACAGTTCTATACTTAGAAGTATGTAAACTGATGTTTTTAAAACTACTTCTGTCCCTCTGGGAGACCAAGGTGACAGGAGTTCATATTAAACAGAGAAATCAGGAGTTTGAAAGATCAGCTATCATTACTGTTGTGCAGAAACACGAGTTTCTCTTACTTTAGTTTCATATTTACAGCACCGCAGGGTATTTAGTGACACTCAAACCCAAAACAAATATATATGTATTTTTTAATCCCAAGCTGAATGGAAAAACAGCATGTATAGAAAGTAATAAGGTGTAGCTCAAGTCTAGTGTGAAAATGAACAAATCACAGGCAAGCATTTTTTTCAAGCTTAGTTTCTGATGTGTTTTTGTTTTCTGATGAAAGCTGACAGGTAGAAGAATTTGTATTTTAAGAGACTGATGGGCCCAGGAAGACAGGTGACAGAAGCAAACAAAAACACCAGAAACATCAGATCTACCTGCCCTACTTAAAGGACATTTTGCCCTAGGGCATGATCATTTAGGGTTTTTTTAAGGGTGTTTTTTGGGTTTGTTTGTTTGTTGTTGTTTGTTTGTGTTTATTTGTTTGGGTATTTTTAGCTTATGATACAGTGATGGAGGAAAGAGGTTCCATGTTCATTTTGTGATTCAAATTTTGTGGTTCTTTGGTGTTCATTTAATTAAGAAGGAAAAGATATTGATAAGTTTTGTGAGCATGGTGAGACAGACACACTCTGTAGACACTTGTGCATGACCATGAGTCTAAACTCCCAGCACTAAGAAAGCAGAAAAGATTTTAATGCAGACCCAAGTAATAATAGGAAATGAAGAAGCTGCCTTTTGTTCTGACATCCTTATAAGATGCTTCAGTAATAACTCTTCTTTAGAAAGGCTTCACTTTCATCCCACAGAGACTTTGACACAAGGCAGAAAGATGCTATTCCTGAAAGCTCTATGTGACTTACTTGAAAATAGACAGAAGAGAGAACAAAGCTTTCTCTTTTAAACTCATAGAGGAATGTTAAGTAGCTTATTACAGATACACATAACAGAGGGAATAGAGTGCCTGAAAAGGCTGCTTTACCTGGCCCCAAAGGTTCGGACCCATAGCTTAAGAATTCTTTCTTCCCTCCCTAAATCACAAAAGACTGGTTTAAGATATCAAGAGAATACTGTTTTAATTAAAAGTAGGAAAAAAAGAAAAGAAAAAAAAAACATGGTAAGAATGGTGAAACATTTTCTTGAGATGCCTCTGAGCCATCCTCAGGGTTGTTTTTTTTTTGCATCATAAAAGATACACATATGGTTATAAAAGGTTTAAGTTCTCAATTTCTTGTGAAATAGCAAGAGTTCTAAAGGTGAGACTTAAAACTTTGACATTACAAGGACTGATAGTTTTGAACAGAAGCAGGGAATTTTATTTATGAGTATTAATTTGATCTATACAAATTTGTCCTCAGAACAACAGAGCATTTAGACAGGTACCTGGTAAAGCAAATAAGAAAATTACAAGAAAGATTTATCACAATTTCCTGTATCAATAACAATCTTTAGTTTTTGAGGATTATGTGGTCTGTCATCTCAGAGTTCCTACAGGAATTAGATAGGAGTTCAAAGCAGGGAGGGAGAATTTGGAGAGGACGGGAAAAATGAGGAAAGGAAAGCAAATAATTCATTAAAAAGGGCATTCAAGAAAATATAAATCAGTCCACAAATAAATATATGAGACATAGAGTTAGTGAAAGACTTGCTTTAATCCAAATACCAGGAGATTTATAGATAGTATTATTACTCTTGGCCTCTAATGATTTAAATATAAAGCATTAGACCTATACTGGGAAGGACATGAGTCCTCAGTGTCAGTCACTATTCAGATACAAACACGATAGCACTTACTATCAAGTATTGTTCATGTCTTACTACTATTTAATAGACTCTAATGTGTTCTTCACCACATTTATTTAGCAATTCTTTATTTTAAAATCCTCTTACATCCCTATTCAGATTATGTCAACCAAACTAAAGTTTTGTAAAATTCCACCAAAATTATATTCTGAAACTAATTCATTATGCACTAGTTGCCTACAAAGTTCTAATATTGATAACAGCCCCAGTATCTGTCTGCAACATTCAGAACGCGGTTTTGTATTCTTGGGAGTTGTCATGTGTAGGGTGATGAACTTCACTTGTAATAGAGAATTAGAAATATGTTTATTGATGTAAACCAGTGATTTAACAAAATTTCATAGTAAATGTGACTGGTTTAACAAGATTTGATGGTAAGGTATGTTTGATTATTTACTATGTAGAGAACAGGTTCAGACAAAACGGTCAGGGAGACCATTCCATTGAGTCACAAGGTTCAGAAAGGACTCCTTTGCAGTCTAAACTCCTTCCTGAAGGGGAGACTCATACTGCTGCATTCAGACATAGTTCCATACTTGGTCAATGCTTTTTGTCTGAAGGATTATATATACACAATCAATCCTTTCTATCACTTGGCAAAGATTTCAAAATTTAGCATGCTGTCAATCACTTACTGAGAATCTATTGCAGCAAGAAATCTCTCAGCCTTGAGAAGCAAACTTTAGAAGAATCCCTGTTTAAGGGGAGATCCTGGTGTGCAGCCCACTGCCACACAGGAGAGTTCAGCCTTATGCTGTTTAGTATGGAGTAACATAATTGACTTATAGTCATATTTGCATACCAGCTGTGTTAGAGGATGGAACATGCTCAGCTAGCCCTTACATGTTGAAGAAGAGTTATGGTCCTTAGCTACTGAGCAAGATTCAAGACACTTAACTCTTGTGTTCTTATCTGTAAGCCAGATGCATCCACCACAACCACCACTGGTGGTTTTTGCTCAAAGAGATAAAGGGGGGCAGGGGGATCTCTTGGCCACACCAGTGCTACTGAATTCCCAAGCAACAACTCACGATGTTATCTGATTCCCTCCAGGGACCTCCACCCCAATGTATCTTGTGTGATTTGCACTATCAGGCATTTATTGCCAAGAAAGCACTGAATAAAATGGGACAGAGGTGTCTATTGATTCAGTGAAATGTTTCATCTAAGAAAAAAACTCATTAAGTTTTAAATTCTTTTTGGGGGAATGAAAGAGTTCAACCCTGTTCCCTTATGTCATGCATATGTGCACTGCCAGTACCTCTTGTGAATGAATCTGCAAAATCTACACTGCTGTGTCTAATCATATTCCAAGACAAACCAAGTCATTGTAGCCGCTGAATAGAAAGCAGCTTGTGTTCAGAGACCCTGTGGTTGGTATGCTAAATGGATTAATTATTCCCATTGATTATATTGATCTCTGTGGCCTCCCTGATCTCTCACTCTGAAACAAAATAAATTATATATACTCTTACTGAATTTGATCTAACTTTAGAAGGATATAGTTCATATCATTATCTTAATGTTTTTAGGTCTTTTCTAATAGCATTTTAAAAAGAAGGGGTTCAACTTTTCTTTAATGTGAAAATATCTTTCCTTAAAATATGAATTAATCTGACAAAAGAACTTTGACTTTTCAGATACAGGATGCATTGCGTAGTTGTTGTCTGTATCCTACCACAGGTTTGCCACTGGTAACTAACCTCTTACCCAGCTTCTACTCTAAAATTCCTCTAGCGCCCCCACACAAAACTTTTACAAACATTTTATACAGCTTCTGAGCCCTGGATGTCTCACAGATTCATATGGATCATGCCAAATTTTTCTTTAAGCCAGTTTTTAATCCATTTCTTTTATAGCATAGCTGAAACCAAAATATTAAATTTGCTTTCCTGTCCAGTGTCATTTCACAATTGTCCAGATTTCTATTTTCTGTTTACACAGCTTATTCTCTGAGCTCCAATGTCCTGGAGGTCATCTGTGGATTCATAGACATTTGGTTAATCATTTCATTCAGTCAGCTCAATTCTGATGGCCCTCACTTCACCATACGTCAAGATCTGCCTCAGTGCACCACTACCTTGCTGTAGGAGCATAGCCATGTTGTCATGTGAGTTCAGCAAATGCAACACTTGGAAATGCACTCTTCAATAGCAGCAGCATGAAAGTATATTGAAAAGCTTGGAAGAGTCAAGGTTTAAATGTACAGCCACAGAGTGATTTTAAAAACCGCAGGATACCTGTCCAATGTGAGCCCTCATTTTCATCCCTCTTTGGTAAGGAGTGCAGATGCATGCTAGCCCCAACCTTCAGCTCACAGCTAACTATCATGAATAAGAGGCCTTCTCAGAGGGTTAGCTAGATGTTTTGTACAACAGGTAGAAGATATAGACAGCATCAAAGGGGGCATCCCATTTAAAAAAAAAAATAAAATTGTGATGAGAGAAGGCTCAGAGAGAAAAGTGCAGCAAAAGCAAACCAAAAACTGAAACTGCAGCTGGGTAAGCAGTCAATGCCACTAAATCATTCCCATAAGATAAACTGGGGGAAAACATTTTATGCTGCAGAATAAAGAAACTCAAGGCAACCAATGACAACAAACTACTCAGCCCAGCTTACAGCTTTGCTTCTCCCCATTCTTCAGCAAGACATCAACCTGAGACTGCTCTCCATAAATAGATAATATTCCTCTCTAGGCTGCAAAATCTGACCCTTTTTCTGCTGCAGGCTAGTTCCAAAGGATTTGTCCCTGATATTATCCCAACTGCTAAAATAATGCCTGTAATAGGTCCTGGTTTTAGCATGTTCCTTCCATTCCTCAGTGATACTAACAGTTTTCAATATAACGAAACCTGAACTTCCTTCAGATGTGAATTTAGGCCAACATTCTCACTAGGAGCAACTCAGAAAAAGTCAATATTTAAAAATTAAATACAGATATAATAAAGACACCAAACATTTATCCTGTCTAGCAAACCATACCATGAATTTTTTTAAAGGACAACAAATACTTGGCTCTGTCTTCTGCCAGGAAGAGGCCTTCTTGTCTCATGGAAAAAGTATACAGCAGGGAATGAAAACCAAAAGCCAGTAATCACAATTAGTCTTTGAAGAAACAATAGTAAACTAATGAATGCATACAATAAAACAGGTCTCACCATCGCATTCTTTCACGCAAATCTGGAAAGCAAGAAAACACACACAGGGCACCTCTCCTTTCCACTGCATGCTGAGGACTAGCAGTGGAAATGACAAGGACAGCTCATAATGACTTGTTCAAGGACAGAAAATTCTCTATTGATTTAGTCCCGTAACTGGAAAAAAAATTCTCATTCTTATAGGTTCTGTGAAGTCATGGTCTTGATGGCACTGCTGTACCTACACATGTGTAGTCATGTTGGCATGTCAAAACCTCAGGCTATGACCACCTTGCAGAACTGCAGGTTGTTCCACCAGGAATTCTGAAGCCAGTATACTGACAGCTGTGTCAGTCTACACTTGGATTTAAATATCTCCCTCATTTGAATGTTGTGCTACTACAGGATATGAGCATACATCACAGGTCTGTTTCCACCAAAAAAAAAATCCTGGTTATGCTAGAAATAAACACATAACATCAAAATGTACACTGTACATACTACGTCCACAGTAACTGGCACCATGAAACACTTATCTTTATTTACACTCTCAATCTACTTCACCTAGTCTCCTTCCTGATGTCCCATTCTGCCTTCAGAAATCATTGATTTAATATCTTTCCTACCATCTCCCCTGGCCTTTCTGAGCATCCTACTTAACCACTTGTCCTGATTCATAGTAATACAAATCTAGCATTTATTCTACAAGTGGAATTCCCTTAACAATACTGAATCCATTAAGAGGTGCATTTGAGCTGTGTCACTTAGAAGTGAGCAGCAAAGTGAGGGAACTCTCATACTTAAAATTTTGGTAATTGTAAACATATTTTCAATGCTTCTTTCTTCTCTGTCTGGCAGTGAGCTGAGGACAAAGAAAATCTTCTGGGTACAGTAAATACCAGCTTCTCACATGAGGAAAGAAATGTTCAATATTATCTCACTCAGCCTGAACATTATCTTTGGATCACCTTCCCTGTACTGGTTCACGCTGCATTTTTTCTCTCTCAGCCAACAACAACTGAGAACAAAATATGAGGAAAAAATACACTGAAAATTGCAGAAGTAGGATCCTTCTTTGACATCAATCACTACCAGTGGAAAATATTGTTGTTTCTTGGGTCTGATCTATTATGAATTGATGGTATGACTTTGAACAGTTGGTCTGAAAAAATGAATGCAGCAGACAGAACTAGCAGATACGAGCTACATAATCGGTACTCTGCTTTCAAGTACACAGGTGACTGTAGATCACCATCAAGATAAATCAGAGAAAGACTGGGATGTTTAAGAGAAAAAGACTTATTTTTTACTTGAAGTAAAGCTAATTTTCCAACTGAACCTCCTGGAACAGCACACTGAAACCTCTTCTCAGTTCTGGTATTTGCAATTTTTGTATTTTAATAATCTGGTAATGTGTTTTGGCATCCCTTTTCCATGCAAAATAAACCTTTCTTCGAGGTAGCAGGAATGAAGTCTAAAGTGAAAGTGCATTATATAACTTCAGATACAGCATCAAACACCAAGGTACAGAATCTGCAAAATGTCAATGTGGTAACTGTGTGAAAAAACATAATGTTACTGCAATGTATAGGGGTCAGTAAGGCGATTGACTGGCTACTACTGGAGGTCTCATTCAGGTAACTAAAATGCTATGAAATAATCATGGAATTCATATCTCAGAATGTCACTAAGAGCAGGTCCTTTTTGCTAAGCAGCTTTATTTTTGGTTGCGTTTCCAGAAATATTTTCTGAGTATGTATTCTTTGTTCTTTGCTACTTAACATCATTATCAGTCTCCTGGAAGGCCAGGACCTGGACATGGTGATAGTCTGGAGACATGAACATTTAATTTCTACTTTTAGTTCATTTCAACAAGGCCGAATGAAAAATCAGACATGGTAACAGCAAAAATTCTCCATGCTACTATAGTCTGTTCTGTCAGATGGTCGTTCTGAAAGATTAAAGAGCTACATCAACTAATGGGCTGCATGTGAGCTTTTAATGTGGGGCTCCATCCAATAGAATAGCATAACCCTTTAGATGTAAAAGTATGTGAATACCAAATAAGAGCACTCCTACCTACCACAAGTTTGATTGCTGTCATGTCTAGTCTTATATCCTCAGATCAAGACAAATGTTGAAAAGGAGTTACCAAAGGAGCAGAGAATGACTGGAGGATAAAAAATATGTACAGACCAAAAGTCTCCAAGTGCTAAGTGTATTTATCTCAAAGAGAAGCAAAGAGGTGAGTTGATCACAACCTATACATGGATACACAGAGAGCAGAGCACCTCACTCTAGCAGATGAAGGTTAACACACTTCAATGGCTAGAAACTGAAACCAGACAATTTCAACTTAGAAAGCAGATAACATCTGAGAGTAATTAATGATGCAGTTTCTAAGAACTGTGGAAAGGCTTTCATTCAATACGGGTCATTGTTTTTTTCAAAAGATGTGCTCTAGTTCAAATGCAGCTATCTAGGTTTCAACAGAAATGAATACTGCCAGGTCCTACAGTTTTGTTATGAAAAAGGTTAGATTAGATAATCACAGTGGGTTTTGAAAGCCTTTAAACATATTAAACCTACCATGAAAAGTTTAAGATTATTTATGACAGAAAAGCATAGACAGCATGGAATGAGATGAACAATGGAGAAACTTTTCTTTAGGAAAGAGAAATGACTTTAATGAACTACAGAAATACTTTATATCAGCATTAACACTCAGAACTGATGTAGGACAGTAACCCCCGTCATTAAGGGCACATGTCTATATTCCTGAAAGGGGATTATTCTTATTAAAATAGCTATCTACAGGATTCCTACAATGAGGTTCAACATCTTAATGTGCAGCCAGTGTATTATCATGTTCTGCTCACTGAAAAATGCTGTTGTGCACAGTAATGACAGTAGGTAACCAACCATGATACAGGAGTTGCCCTCACCCATCTTAGTATAGGAATCTGTACAGATGGCTCTAACCAGTGTTCTTTGCCTCTTAATATATATCAGCCTTTCAATGTAATAAAAGACATTAATCATTTGAAGACATCTATGAAATTTCAGGACACTTAGAAAACAAAAATTGAATCCTGGAATATAGAGTCAGGACTGTAGCATTCGCAACCCAGTCCTCTCAAATTCAATTTTTATGGAACTCAAATAAGAACAACTGTATTGCTCACATCCCAGTACTCGGCATCAGTCTCATCGGAACTCCAAGTCAGGACAACACTATGTAAGCAATATCAAACTAAATAGCATATCAAAAACATAAATCCATGTGAAGCTGTCAATTAAGAAATATGAAGAATCCTAGAGGTGAATTCTTACAGAACCCTAAAAGTTGAGTCCCCAAAGGACTAAATACAAGGTCTTTAAAATCTTCCATTCTGACTGCTCAAGAAGAGTATGATGATAAGGAATTTTTTATCAAAAAGCCTTGCTGTGAAGTAATGGAACCTCTGGTCTTTTCCTCCTCAGCTCGTCTTTCTCTCTTCCTAAGAATATTGACAATTTTCATATATGTTTTTAAATAAATCAAAACAAGCTGTTTCCCACTGGAAACTGGAATTTAAGTATTTTACTTGTGGTGTGACTTGAAATGTTCTCTTATTTTTTTAAATAAATGTAAAAAAAACATGTACACTGCCTTATGGGACCTGAAGTCTCTGTGTCCACTTCTTCGTATCATCCAAACACTATAAAAGATTTTAAGCAAGCAAAGAAAAAGGAAACCATAGGAAAAAATAGACCCTTATCGTTTAACAGTGTCAGCCTTGGAATACATTTAATATAGCCTCCTGGTTGAGAGTTTCTATTGATGTTTCACTCTTACATATTTTGCCTTTCCCAGAAAGTAGATAAAAACCTGACAATTTAGCTTGACTTTTAGGTCTACGGTTACTTTTTGATGACCCTCCCAAACAGTTAATGAGAAGGACTTTGTTCACAAATTTTATAAATAATGTAAACAAGAGCTCATAACTATTTCTAACCTTTTCTGTATTGGGATTAGAAGCATTTTCTGTTACTATTAGCAGCTAGTGTTTACAGAGAGATTTAACTGCATTCAGCACAAGTTAAAACATGTTCTAACTTTTATGTCCACTTAGTCTGTGATCAATCTACTTCAAAGAGACTTTGCTAGACTAGAGACAAAGTTATCAACCCTTTCTTGCATGTCCGTGTCCTCCAGACAGATATCTAGCCTTAAGTTAACCATCACAGTTGTGTAATTTAAGCTGTAATAGGGATCTGAAAACTAAATAAGTTTCGATCTTTTTTTCATTCTCTTTTCACATACTCATCTTCCTGAATGAATAGCCCATGCTCAAGTAAGAAAGAAAGGCAGAAAGGAAAAAAAGAAAATACAAGTCTAAATCTGAAGTTTAGGAGGTTGAGGAGATGCTAAGGCTTCACTCAGGCAAAACACAGAACACCTGTTAAAAATCTTCGCATCTTCAGTAATACACACACATAGATTCCATAATACCGTGAATCTTTTTTCTTAGTAGCTGTGGCCACTTACATGGGTCTCACTCCCCATCTTCATTCTTGGAAATCAATTCCCACCAGGACATTAATTGTAAAATCTGTAAACTCTTTTATGAACCGGATTTAGAAACCTGCTGTTATTTTTCTTGCAAGAGAATCTTTAACCTAAGTCACTTACTGCATTCTGTTCTCCATGCAATCTAATGAACAAATTTTGGTACAGCTGAGGGAAAAGAGTGGGGAAAGGATAAAAAAACTGGAGGTAAAGAAGGTAGGGTCTGTTTAAGATGACATTGCTACTGGGAAAAAAAATACAATAATAATTAAAAAAAAAAAAAAAGTTAACTGGAACAACAACCATTTAGTCCTAAGACCCTTTTCCCTCTTGTCTGTTAAGATGGACCTCTTTTCTCCTTTCTCTTCCAAGACAAGCAGGAAAAGTAGAATTTTACTCCTTTTTAACAGTTCAAAAATCTCAGACTATCAGAGAGGAGAGACTTCCAGACTATAGCATAAAATACTGCACTAACATTTAGGAGGATTGCAGAACGTATTTAGTTTTATCTAAGGACATCTCAGATTTGGAGGCACTGGTTCTTTGAAAATTGAGTTGTGCCTCCTGAGAATTACCTTTCTTCTTCAGAGGAATAGAATTCATGTCACACTATATTTGGCCTTTCTTACACTAATTTAGCTAGCTATCCAAGGTGGAGCAGATGCAAAATTAGTGGCTAGTCCTTTCAGTCTCTTACATGGGAGTACATGACCAGACCAGGACAGGAACTTTGCCCACAGGAATGGTTTTTTTTGCATTCTTTCTTCTCTTAGTGTTCACCGGGCAGCCAAAAGGAGCCTAGACTTTATTCTCCATTCCTGAATTGCAATCACTACTAGGACATGACATGGGTATTCCCACAGACTATTACGCCATTGGAAAGAAATTAATTACTTGAGCTCTAGTACAAAACTCTACTTTTGTACCTAGAGTACATGTTTACTCTAGGTTTAAATAGTATTCATAAAAAATGTACAGACTAAGAACACATTTTCAGTCAGTAGTGATGTGGAACATAATGTTAATTAAAATGCATTTGGAGGACTTTAAATGCAAATTAAATTATAAGATTTTTGCAGAATCACCATTTTTCATTCCATCTAACAGTATCCAGGATGATGCAAACACTATGCCTTGAATGTTTAAGATTAAATTTAAAAATCTGCTGAGAGCAAAAATTGCAAAGTTTGGATTTTTACTAAATGACTCAGTAGAGCTTTCTGGAATTCCTAGAGCAACCATGCTTTGTTTTGTTATGTAATAATTGCAGACAGTAATAATTTGTTTCAAAATGTTTAACTCAGAAAGGAAGTACTGCATACCTCTGGAACAAATTTTGTATTTGTAATGACAAGAACATTACCTGTCAAAAATAAGTTTTTGTTAAAATTTAACCTCATGTTGTTACATGGAGATAACAAAAAGTATGCCATCTGATCTTTTTCCTTAATCTTCTGACAATCTATTTCCAAAAGTATTGAATGACTTGATAAATATATAGTAGAATACAAGTACTTTGAATACAGTATTTTCAGCTTAGACTTCATCCAGGTCAAAACAGGATAGAGTTAGCAATTCATGTTGCTATCAGATAGGTACTAACATGTCTTCAGTAAGGAGTGTGCTGTGCTCAACTCAATTTCCAAAGGCCAAACATATGCAGGCTCAGAAACATTGCTGCCACGTCTGATACTAATTGGATATACACTGGGTCTCTCTCACGACCGTGAGCGAAAGAAATGATAAGTCAAGGAGAAGAACAAACCTGTCATTATTTGAGATGAAGGTATAAGCATGGCACCTTGGTGATACAAACAATGTCACTGCCCCCATTCTGTGGATAAAAGGTTGTCAATATAGGAGCATTCAGACACATACCTACTCATTAAAGCTAAACAAAAATATCACTTTTTGAGCAAAACTAAAGATATTTCAGAGATCAATTAAGGAGAATATTATGCTTTTACCTTATAAGAAAAAATTATTTGTCATGCCTTTGGCATTCTTATTCAAGCAGTTTTGCAACGCAGAAGCTAGACTCACTTCTTATTGAAAGTACTCACTAGTAGTTTGTGTTGATCTTTTTTTATTCTTTATCTCTTACCGCTTAACAGGCAAAACAAAATGCTTGCATTGTAACTTTCTATGCTTTTTTATTTTAAACTAGACTTCTAAGTTGGAAGTTATGCACCTTCTTTTAGAATGCTTTCACTAATAATCACTGCAAAGTTACCTTTTCATAAATAGAAAAATACAAGTTGATTCATGCATTTCTGCAATACCTAGAACAATTTTGTGTATTCATTGCCCTTTTTTACTGTTCCACTTTACCCATAACTCAATAGGAGGATATCTCAGCTTTCTCAAATTGTGAAACTGAAAGCCTTTCATTAGATCTGTTGAGTCCATACACACTGGAATTCCTGGTTATAAATTTGAAACATCTTCTGAAATAAAGAAGCTCACATCCTTCTATAACCAGAGTGCATTGATTAACAAAAGAAATTAATTTAATTCATTTAAAAGCTTCTGTAAGTTAATATGTTGCAGAGTATCATATAACAGTGAAAGTATGTCAAAATAAGAAATTATCTTGACCATGACCAATACTCAGCGCTCCTGAGAGTGTGTTGGTGAGTGGTACGCTAAATAATTTTGCACTGATTGTTTCAGGATAACTGGCTACCTGACCATTTTCTCTCTTGCAAAAAATATATTTGATCTTCATTGTTTTGTTCTGAATAAAAATGTACAAAGTCACCATCCAGATTGAAAAGTAAATGCTTTGTGGACTCATCAAAGGACACATAAAAAAATTCAATTGACAATTCAAATTAAGAAAAGGTAACTTTTTTTAGATGATTGCACAAGGATGGACTAGAAATCTATAGAGGCAAGAGAGAAAGAGGAAAAAGAAGAAAATATTTGAATGAGATTCATTACATTTAGGAAAACAAGTTTAATTTAGTTTCATAGAAAAGCTGAATACCAGTAAAAGCAAGTGTGCCATTATAATTTTGCACCTACTTTAATGTGCTGAGTCTTCTAACATTTTGCAGCTTAGAACTAGGTTAACTACTTTAAGTTCCTTAAATGCTACTGAGTATTTCAGTTATGTTTTCATATAATTAACATAAACTTGATATATGTTAGTAATTAAAAAAAGAATTAAAAAAAAACAACCCAAACAAGAAACCTATTGTAACAGATAATCTTAGGCAGTCCTAAACCTGCTGATTTGCAGTTTGCTTCTAAGGATACACAAGCTTATTCTTACATACCCCTGGAGAAACAAGTTCGGGATGATTCAATAAATCCACCATTTAGAATCTGTTAAGAGAAACCATTAGCAACTAATGTTAATGTCTAAATGGAGTTAGATGTTCTGTACTGTCTCATAAGTGATATGCAAAAAAACTTTATTCCTTAGGGAAAAGAGACTTAGTATTATTCAAATAATTAATTTCAATCCTTCCTGTTCTACCTAATACCAGTTCATAAACTTAGCTGCTATATTGACATCCTATTGAAATACCTCATTTTTCAGCCTTGTCTACATGATAACAGATTCATATTCAAGAGTCAGAATGTTAACATAAATTACTTCCAACTTTGCATTTCTACATGTGTACTCATTCAAGGATCTTAGAATATTTGTTTTCCAGCCTTCCTTCTGCTTGATCTAAAATCTAAATTTCATCTTTTTAAATGAACTTGGCCTAACATTTCTGGGAATGTATAATGGTATTTGAACTTGGGAAACTGTCCTTGCCATTTTCAAACTTATAACATTTTGTGCATCAATGTGGCCATTTTGATTCAGGTCTAAACATATTTACAGGTTTAAATATGGTCTCTCTGTCCGGGCAAGTCAAAAAATTGAATGCTAGACCACTTCCAGTGAAAACATCCTATGTCCTATTTCATATAATCCAGAATCCTAGAGTAAACTAAACAAATTAAACAGACCATTCGACAGAGAAAGTGCCACACCACAACAGATAGTTTCCATTGTAAAGGCTGAAGCATCGCCCTAGAATGAAGGTAGATAGGCCCCATTATTTCAGTTAAAGCTGCACATCCACTTAGTCAGATATGTCACTAATAATTTTTGGGTTTAATTCCTAGTATCATTCATATACTTTTAAACCTCTCCTGTACACTCACAAACACATTCATACATGTGTGTAACATTCTTTACTGTGAAGGAGGTGAGACATTGGCACAGGTTTCCCAGAGAAGCCATGAATGCCCCATCCCTGGGAGTGTCCAGGGTCCACTGGATGGGGCTTGGAGCAACCTGGACTATTGGAAGATGCCCCTGCCCATGACAAGGGAATTGGAACTAGCTGATCTTTAAGGTCCCTTCTAACATACATCATTCGATATAATGATTGTATGATATACTAGGAATACACACTCTTGCTATTCTTAGTTGTTTTCTTACTTTCTTCTGCTTTCCCAGGCCTGGCTCAAGGACACAGGTGGTGTTTTCTGCTGCTTTCCCAGGCCTACAGCCACATCCTCTCAAGGCTAAAGCTGTCCATAACTCAGTATTCTTCCACAGAATGTATTCACTGACTTTAAACAGCCTTTTGATTAATTTCTGAGACTACATAAAAGCTGCTTAAAATCATTTATGCTGATGCTGCTGGAAATACAGCACAGGCCTTAGTGATCTCACTTAAGATTTAGTTGTTGTTTGGTCAAAGTTTTCTCCAAAAAATGGGTGTTATGATTTGGTGACTGTAAAAAGAATCTGATTGCACTTGCCTAACACAGTCAAGTTAGTAACTAGTTATCTGGGTCATTTCCAGAAAGTCACTTGAAGGAAGCAATTCAACTCAGCTGAGATCTGAAACACCTTCTGGATGTGGCTATCTCTGCCCATTGACATTGCAGACAGCCTAAAGCAGTTAAATCCTTAAGCATCTTCACCAAATGATGTTCAAGTGAGAGCTCTTTGTGCACAGTGTTTGTCTTTACCACAGTAATCCCAAATAAAAGAGTACATAATTCTTTAAGACTATTAGTTCTTGCCTTGACTAAAGTTCCCAAGAACTGATAATTCATTAATTAATAGTTATAATGTTAGTTAGAGAATTTGTAAAATACGCTGCAAAAGTTAGAAATTATTGGTTTTTTTTAAGAATCAGTAAAAAGAAAAGGAAAAGTTTAATTTTATTCTTTCATTCTTTTCCATGAACCATGAATGTGAGTCCAATGACTTTTATGAAGACTAGATCATAAGGTTGTACTACAGAAAATGTGCAGAAATTTATCCGTGGAAACATGCTCATTTCACTTCATTCACTTTGTGAACAGAAAAACTCCGTGTGGTGGTGACAAAAATTATTATTGTTTCAGTAAAATTCTAATCTGTAGGGGATATAGGAAGATCGGAAGATGTTAATTCAGTGAGAAGGAAAAGTAAATCTCAGAAAAATAAGGGAAATAAATAGAATATGCAGGACAAAAGTTGGGATAATTATCTCTCCATAGAAAAAGAAACTCACAGTTATAAAATATGGTAAATAATAAGAGAAAAAAGTTCTGAGGAAGAAAAAAAATAATAAAAAGAAAAAAAATCCTCTGAGATTTATTGCTATAAAGTACAGCTGAATCTAAGAATTTAGAAATATTTAGGAACAAACAAAGAAAAATAATAAGACAGAAACTACTTAAAAATAAGCAAGAGAAATGTAAACCCATATATTTCAGCCATACAAGAACTGAACATACATTGGGAACTTTAAAACAATTGTTTCCAGCAAGCACATTATGTTACTGTTCCCTGAACCAGTTGTTGCTTGTTGCTCGTAGAGATAGTAAGTGCAATGCAACTATTGTATTATATCTTTTTTCAGACATGTTCTGGGAATCTGAATGATGGTTCTGCTTTAAAGTCCTGAGTATCAGTCTAAACTATTGCAAAGCTAGCTCTGCACCCAGACTTTTGCCTGGTTTTCTTTTGCAGATCATCAGCATCAAACTGCCATGCATCCCACCTTTAATCTAGTATATATGCATGGAAGAAGAGGGTGAGTAGTTATCATGTCTCCCACAGATGATGGAAAAGACGTATTCACATGAAGACTGCTGTTTCAATAGCTTTCATTCTTGCCTTACAAATTTTTTTTTTTACTTCCAGCCTTCTGTGCTTTCTCCTTATCTGTATTATGGGAGATGTGTTATTTATAGTCTACATTTGCCTTTGTTCCTTCAGGTCCACAAGAGCTTGTGTTGGGTTCACACCAATTAATCAGAAGCTCAGAGGTGCGGAGGTGTTGGGGGGTGTAATTTCAGGCATTTTCTGACCTTAGAAAATGAAATGGTAACTCCAAGTAAATATTTCAGATACAAAAGCCACATTCTACAATGGCATATGTTTGAGAATAGAGTAGTTCATTTTCTGTTCTGGGAAAAAAAGAAAAAAAGACCATATGCACACAAAAAAAATTAGATCAAGAAGTGAGCAAACCTCTTGAGCTTAGGGAGACCATCAGCACTGGAGCACTTTCCTGAGGAGTTCATGAACCTGCAGTAACTCAGACATTAGTAGCATCATAGTTCACCTTCTACATAAAGATGAATTTAATTAAAATTTTAGCAATAGCATTTGTATAGCATACGGTTTTGACTACTCACAAAAATTTCATTTAATATTAATGTTTCTGTTTCAATACTAACTTGTTTCAAAAACAACCATAACATTGCTCAAAGATCACCATCCTGAGAGAAAACATTTTGTGTGATGATAAGCAAGAAGTATGTAAACTCTGAAATTACTACTTAAGTAGAATTAAAGTACAATGGAGTATACCCTGAAGAATGAAATGCTACCTCAAATATCCTAGTAGGGAAAATAATTAGTCCTTTAAAGTTATCCAAATTAATCAAGAATAAAAGGAGAGAGAATACATCAGGTTCTCCTTCCTCTCTCCTTTTTTAATTGCCTTCATTTTATATGCAGATACAAATTAACCTTAGATCACAGTTGTAAAATATTAAAACTCCAATGAGATTATCACTGGGCTAACTTGTATTCAGAAATGGATTGTACATTGGATGAATATCTTTAGATTAAAAAAAAGATCAAAATTTGTTTACTTTGAGGATTTAAAAATATGGTTCTGTGTATTTCTTAGCTTTTGGAACAAGTTTGGACACTTCTCTGGAAATCTGAAGATAAAGGTGTTTTTACACGCAGACAAAAAAACCAAACCAAACCAAAGACTTGATTATGTAATCCAGCTAACCTCCTTCCAGTACGGTATAAAATATTTTTGTTATTTAGTATTTCTGTTGTCATTATAAGCCAGAACTCTGTCACAGACCCATTGTACAAACAATGCTGTAGTATTACCTGCCTGGCAGAATCACACTCTCTGAGATTTAAAACACAGAATGAGGACATGATAACAATAGAGACAAGTATAATTGGATATGTTAGGAATCATAGTAGTAATCATGAGTGATTGCCAGGATAACTAATTTTCTGTTTTCTTGTGCTTAGCACTTCTAAATACATTCAGCCTTGAAAATCCCATCTATGGAGCATGCATTGGTATACTGAAGCCACATGAGGTCGAATTAATAGTGTTCTTGTAATTCACACTTCCAGGAGTGCTTTTTTCATCAGGGTAAGTCACAGTGTTAATGCCGTGTATTTGTACTTGCATTTCAATGCAGAAAACACCTTGGTTTGTACTATTTCATTTTGGCTATGATTCAACAAAGCACTTAAATATGAGCTTAACTTTGAAGCATGAGGAGTCTTGCTGATTATAATGAGACTACTCGTGTGTTTAAGGTTAAGTATGTGCTTAAGTGTTTTGCTGTATTAGGACCTCAGATATTATTAACACTGATTTATTGGGGAATGTGCAGGTGGAAGTGAAAGAGAGAAAACACATATTTTGCATATTTTGAGCTGTAATGTGTGAATCTTTATATATTATTATAGCCTGAGATGAAATATATACATGAAATAAGGGAAAAGGTGAGAATGTTTTTGTTCTTCATCTCAGAAGTTCCAATAAATGTGTGATTGGAAGGCTGATTTTACATACAGTGTCTTCCTGTTTAAAAAAAATAAAAGCCTCAAACTGCAATTTTTTCAAAAGAAATATTATTTCTGTTTGATTTATCAATAATGCTCTTGCTGTAATTATGGCAGGAATAATGAATGGATCTTCAGTCTGCCATGAATTATGCTGTCTTGTGCACAGCTAGCCTGGCAGGCTTTAATGATGCCTCAGACAAATGAAATATATTAATGTTTGTTATGCAGAGCCACTTCCAGTCTAACAGAACTAAAGATCAGTTTCTGAACCTAATTTTTATCCAAATTATCGCTTTAAAAAAGATAAAAGATAGGTACTTCTAATTTCTCCCTGCATCAGATGAATGATTGATACAGGTTTAGAGAAGAACTGGCGCTTGTGATCTCATTTCATTGCTCTACAGCCCACCAGCAACTGCTGACCCCCCTTTCTTACACTGCATATATCTTGTGGTTCAGGATGATTCAATCAAGTGATGATTGATGGTGATACTGCTCAGTGAGAATGAAGTGTAGTAGGATCCAGCCCATAAGCTGGATCCCTCAGCACACCATCAGATGCCTCCTTCTTTGAATGGAAGGAATATGTCACAATTTTTGTCAGACAAAAGATAACCTTCAAAGGACCTTACAGTTAATTTCAGAGACATTTTTCTCCCAAAAATTTCATGATGGAGAAATAACTCATGCCTTTAGACTGAAGGATTTCCCAGTCTCACTTTGCATTTTGCCTGGCCATTTGGAGTGGTTACGCCTGTCACCTCATCACTAAATCCAGTAATGAAAATGGACCTTTTAATGAGTTACATACAATGCATAATTGCTGTAAAACTCTAACATCCTTTATGCAAATGATTCTTTGGAGATCATTAATTAGATTTTGAGGAATATTAATTTCTCCAAAGCCAAAAAAATATATATATATATTACTACAGGGAAATGGGCTTGAATCAGTTTTAACTATGATAAAATTACACTCTGTGACAATTAATCAAGTGGAGCACAGGAGAGCCTGGTTTAAAATGAAAAGTATACTGTTAATACTGCTTCCCATGGTTAAAACTAATTAGCATGCATAAATAGTATCTTAAGATGAATATAAGTTATCTGTGCTTCAGAATATTTCCTGCTTGCACTTTGAAGTTAAAATAGCGCAGATACTGGTAGTTCAGAGGTACTCTTGTGACAACAGGATTCTAGGAACATATTTCTAAAATATACAAATTTTAATCAGTGCCCCAAGGGTGCATCTATTTGTATCATAGGGCAGCTACAAAATGGTTTGAGTTCAGACTATTAAAACAAACAAACAAAACAAAAACAAACAAACAAAAATAAACCCAAGTGATTCTACCCTAAAAAAACCCTGTGATCAAGATACTTTAGTACAAACAGGAGCATTATAGAAACTTATTATAAAGCATTGAAATAATGCTACAAATTCAATTTTATTTTATTGAAATGCCACCTTCTCCATCATTCTTACATTAAATGAAGTACTGAGGAAAAGAACAGTTGATCCTGTTTGCAAGATTATAAAGAGACACAGATTGTTTTCTGAATACTTAAAGGAGACTGCAATGGAAATGAAGCAAAGCAAAACAAATCAACAAACAAAACCAGCAAAAAATCACAAACAATTTTGTTATGTTGCCACTGAGTGAAGCCTTATTTTCTAGAAAGCTGAGGCAAGTAATTTTCATACCAATGCAGAAGCAAATACTGGCTCCAGATACACTCATGTAAATCCAGACTATCTTTTGTGAATTCTTTGAGTTGCACTATCTTACAGCTAGTGCAACTGAGATGAAAATTTGAGAATTAATAACATACTGATTCTTCAATTCCTATTGATCCCAGGCATTGAATTCTGCAACTGAAGAACCTTAGCCTTGCCTTTTTACTGTGCTGGAGGGATATCAGGATTCTTCCATCTTTCTCCTGTTTCATGATAGAACTATAAAACACTCTCCAGGAAACCGAAATATACTTAGAAAACTAAAACTATCTTTTTTTTCATGTGCAAAGTGATGTGACACTGGTAGTAGTAGTGATGGTGGTAGTGGCAGTATCTGTGAGAGGTGACAACCCCAACTCCAGGACTGGTGGCAACATTGAGCCAGGAGACATCATTGAACAGTTGTGTTTTCTTCCTCTCACCCACAAGATGTGAGTATGTCTCTTAGGCTATGTGCAATTTATTCAGCATTTATGCTCTGCTGTGTGTCCCAAGATCAGCAAAAACAAAATGGTGATGGGAACCGCATGAAGCAAGATGCACTCCCAGCTCTTGCAGTCTAGATACAGCACAGGCACCTCACAACTTCTACTGAACATTCTCCAGGCTGAAAATCCAGCCCTTGATGTGCAACACTTTTGTCATCATCCCTGATATTTCCTCTCTTATGCATAAACATATACATTCCATAAATGTATCCTGCCCTGGATTTTTTGCACTAGCAACTCTGAATACTAAAGACAAATATTGAGGTTTTCTGAGAGGGCAGCCTGAAACACCTGATTACTCAACATTAGCCTTTACCCTTGGGGGTTTAAGATCTAAGCAACCTATCTGTGATACTGATAGAATGCTGTGGCCTTAGGCAATCGTGACTTTTTCTACTAAGAATATTTATCCTTATGTTAAATTTTAAATATTCATGACGACTCTGAGAGACAGGATAGATCTTTCTGAATAGTTCACAATAAATAAGTAAATAAATAAATGGGTTTTGCACATTGTTTCCTGCTAACTCTAATCCCTTCCCATCTAAATAAATGCTTTTAATGCTCTAAGCAAGTACAATACGCTATAAATTGGAGCAGGCACCACTTTTCCATAGACAGGTGTAATATGTTTGTATCATGTACCAGACTTCCCGTGGGAATGAAAGAAGCTTTTCTCTTCTAATGATTGTTTTGTTGCTGTTGTACATGAAACAAATTATTAAAAAACACAGCAATGTCCAAATCTAAATTAATATATCTCTGGATCCGTAGCTGAGAATTTTAATTACAAGAAAAACCATACTGAACAATGTGTAGTTGTTCATGTTTCAGTGTAATTTAAGAATCTCATAAATATATTTAAATCACCAAAGTTGTATTAAATTATATTTCCCAGTAATTCAGATTAAGTTTGCCTGTATTGCACATAAGTTGAATTTAACATTATGCTATCTAGTATTAAAGTAAGATATGCACAAAACTATTCACCAGAATGAAAGTTCAATTCCTAGACTTTTCCTTCAATGAGAGACAGTCAATGCAAAATCCTGGATAATTTATTCAGCAAAGGCAGAAACAGAAATAAGGAAGCAGTAAATAACTGGTTGATAAAAGGCAACATATATTTAAGCTCCATAGTTAAGTTCTGTAATTCACATATTTTAACAACTTATATAAATATCATTCAGATGGAACTGTAACAGTAAATCAGAAACTGACATTTGAGAACAACCACATTTCTCGCCAAACATTACAGTTATTTTAGAGCAAACCACAATTTTCATCAATTCTCTTTTCTGAATTCTTGGAACCTACTTATGTTTGGATGAAAACAGAGGAGAAATTTCCCAAAAGTAATGAATATTCAAAATTGTTCACACCTTGCAAATATTCACTCTCACTCCAACAAAATCCTTAAACTAGATCCTTAAAAATACAAGTGTCCCAGCCTGTGGTACTGAAAATGGCTCCAGATGCCAATGTTTAAGCAACTCAGTCCACTCTTATTGTAGGCTACATTTTGTGAGATTTGCTTGAAACCTCATTGATCACCCTTTTTCAATATCTTCATAGATTTATTTTCTATGGACCTTTAGCATTGCTTATCATGAATCAGGACCTCAGCTCTAATACAGATAATTTGCTTTTTTCCAGGACAAAAATTCCATTTCTTTCTCACAGATAATAGGACTTATGGGATACCCTTACTTAGTCACCTAGATTTATAAGAGCAATAAATCAGCCTAAGAGAAGTAGCTTTAGAAATCTTACATCTCAAATTAACATTATCTTTCAAAGCTAAATTACAAACTGACAAAACTTGTGATCTCTAATCTACTAGATCAGCACTATCAACACACAATAATGAAGCAAATTTTACAAATCTGTAAATGTCTTTGTAAAAAAAAAAAAAAAAAAGCCAATGTAAAATTACTACAATTCTGAAAAATAACTGAAAAGTGAGATTCCTGTAGGAATAACATGAGTATAGGATTCTGACATCTGTGATAAGTGCTCGTTTTTCAAAACATGCTGTCAATATGTCATCAATATTAAGAGAAATAAGGTTAGTAAAGTTCAATATATATTGAAGAGTTTCCTTGACATTTAACACATCATATTAAAAGCTTCTTCAAGAGGAAAAAAGATCAACTTGTCACCTAGAGATTGAAATGGAACTGCTCTGAGACAAACTGCTGTTTCTTCCCCATGATGAGATTCACAGGATGGGTAAAATGTCAAGACAAAAATAAACTATTGGGAAAAAAAAAATCAAAATAAATATAGCCATTGTTACAGTTACTGTCAAAATAATCTAGAAAATCCAGTTGTTACTCTGTAATAACATGTGACAGAAATCCCCACACATTGAGATCTGGTCTTGAATCACAGTGGAAAGTGTTACTAAAGATATAATCTCCTGCTCCATGTAGTCTGCTAAATTCCCTCAGAAGACAATAACTCATTTTTTTTTAAGATAGAACATATTTTCAAATCACAAAGCATAAAAATTTATTCCTGGGTTTTGAAAAACATTATAAGAAGAAACTCTATAGCTCTATGAAATACTATGCAGTGAAGCTGATTGCCAAATCATGGGCAATATTAGTGCGACAATTTTACATTGAAAGACGTGAAAATTTTTTTCTGAGTGTATTCATGAGTAAAAACTATTGTGAAGATATTTACGTATACTGCTGAATGACCAATATCAATTACAAAAGTCTTAGTCATAAAACCTAAGTCAAGATATTAATAGGAAGGCTAGGATAAGACCTGTTATTTTTTAAAAAAGATTTTGATGTCTGGAACTACTAGAAATAGTTTTTTCCTACAGGTCAGACTTTTGCTTGCTGTGGCCATGACTCTTAAACAACAATGAAAAAAATACTTAGAGTTCTTAATAGTAGCCAACAGAATGAGTGTGCATTCTTACAATTTACAAGTGTAAACTCTGGTTGACAATTAAGCACAAAACATACATTAAAGCTGCCACAAATTTAACAAGTTTTCATGATGTATCTCATGTGATAGCATATAAAGTATTTCCTATTATTTGCATTTTGGAAATATATACAAGCAATCCATTCTTCAGCCTTTGGCTTTAATTATTTACCTATGTATTGGTGGTATCACATATTTTAGTGGGTTTTTTGTCTTTTGTTTTGGTTTTTTTTTTTTTCCTTTCATTTTCATCTAAAAACTGAGCATATCTTTGACAAAAATGGATTATCCAGAATTTGAGTTTCAATTTAAAATCCAAGCAAATACTTCACAATTCTACATCTTCCAAGTCCCTTTAAGATGTTCATTGTCAAATGAAACCTCAAAAACTTATATTCTTTCCTTCACCACACTTGCAAAGATCTTTTTTGATAACCTCTCCCCTAGACTAAATTACAGAGAAGACAGTAAGTGTTTCAAAGCATCACCATTTTGCCATGAAACAGAAAAACTTGTTAAATCCATATCATAAGTGTAGGTATGACTATGCATTATCAGTCCTTTATCATCTGATAAAAATAAATTCCATCTGCTTGTTTGGAATTTTTTTTTTCTTTTTTTGTAATCACACCTAACTTTATTTGAAAGGTAATCTTTCACAGAGAACAGTTTTAAATTTGCATTTTCAGAATGCTCTCAGATTAATCCAAGAGCCACAAAGTGCTGATCTTAAACTCAAGCAAAAGGGTGTGAGCTATTCTGAAAGACATAATGTGTTTTTCAACTTACTATTTATTGTTAAAATTCTCCTTGAAAAGGCCAGGTACAAGAGATATAAGACTGAATGTTCATTCAAGATTCATCATGTCAGTTTTCAATAGTTCATGCATTTCAAAGTCATGGGAAATTTCTTTCACACACACACACATAAGGCAAATACACGCAAAAAAATCCAAATTATGTTGAAAGCATACAGTAAGACTATTGAGAAAAGCTCTAAATGTTAAGACGTGCCTATCTTTAATTTTCCTGTGCATCCTTCATTCTTTACGCATCCTCTGTGCACAAGCTTCACGACAAAATCTAATTATGTGACCACTTTTCTCTTCCACGGGACCTCTCTTTGCTCAGTGCACAGAATATTCACATAATGAGCAACTACTCAATATTTTTTTATCTCCTCATTTTTCAATGTGTGACCCAAGGCCTTATTTACTAAATACAAGTCAAACTCTTCTCTCAAGACAAAATTGTTAATTTCCATATTAGTTTCTCTGGTGCTCATCACCACATTACCTAAACAATTAAAAATATTAATTAACCACTGTTCACAACACCCCTTCAAGATTATAGAGAACTGAAGAGCAACGAAATGAAGGTCAAGAAGGTCTACTAATTTGGCATCTGTAGCAAATGGTCTCCTTCAGTGTATATTTCTTTCCCCTTGTACAATGACATGGACCTTGTATTAAAAACATGCATTATTATTAAAAAGCATGCGTATTCTATACAATTAAAGCCCATGGCATAGTGCATTTGCAGAGCACAATAGTATGATTAGAAAAGAAAAGCAAATGCTGAAATATCCTGACTATTAAATCATTTTCCTTCTTGATGCTAATAAAATTCCTTTAATGGAGAAGTTTTGTTTGTTTGTTTGTTTGTTTTTATTTGTTTGTTTTGGTTTGGTTTTTTAAATATCTAAAATTTCTGTGAAAAAATCGAGTTCTATTACACGGTAGGAAACTGAGAGAAACCAGGGTTTGTAGCAGAATGAGAAAGCTTTATGCTACTTGAACTGAAAGAGTTGCTGACAGCAGTAACAATTCATCAGCTCCTATGTGGACCAGCAGCAGGAAGGACTTCCACTACAGATTGTGCAGGCTAATATGTTTGTCTTCAAGAAAGGTGACCTTATTTGTCTCTTCCCCCATTCCTCCCAAAACAGTGACCTCTTCATATACAAACGCTTCTCTACATATTTTATTGTGCTAAATTCATTCTCTCTTGCAGGGAAGTCATGTCATAGACATGAAAGATGGCATCATAAAATGTTTAGGGAAAGCCATTTAAACTAATGGTAACTAACAGTATTAGCTTTTCCAACAGATCCAAAGCCAAATAGCCAAAACCTTATTCATTTCTTTTTGTCTCTTGCTTGAGAACTTTGTTACATTTGCCCCTTTTTGAAAGTTTTTGGGGGTTTTTTTGCACAGATGTGTCTTGTGAAAAATTTCCCATTGAAGGCAGAAGGTCTCAGAAAAAGATACATCTCTTAGTATTCAAGCCATTATTCTGCATTAATATCTGACCTTTCCTATGCAATTTAATCTTTTACTTGGCCTCTGAATGAAAGTTTATTTTTCTAAGGGAATTTAAGTTTTCCAACTCCTCCTCTTTCACAAGCGCATGATAACCTACTTGTTTGAAAACTTAACTAATTTCCTTTTATCATTTCCTGGATTACAAAGGCAAGTTGGAATATCCTTTCCTTGTTCTACTTATCACTCATCAGTGAGGCATAGGCTCCAGCATCATGAGGGATGGCCTCAGCTGAGCAGTTGCACTGTCGCCACCTTCCCCATTTATACACAGGAGCAGATGGCTTCTCACCTACTGCTGTTTCTTGAGGGTTTTAACTATAGTAATGTAAATGAAGTGTTCAGTTTAAAAAGGAGAAAAAAAGAAGAAAAGAAAAGAAAAGAAAAAAATTACAGCAGAGTTCACAGACCCTTTGAAATTGTTGTGTTTAGTGACCTCTAGTGCTAAGGGTGAGTTTATTTTCACACTGTATCTTCTAGTATAAAATCCAAATGCAAATACATGTAATCTGTCACAGTTGTGTTGAAGGATACGCATGAACATTATTTTCATCTCCTAGCCTGGTCTTAAAAGATCTATTCTTTGTTCAAAAAAATGATTGTCATGTGCCTGTTCAAACATGCCATAGCATTAAGTGCGTTAGTGGTGAGTATAAAGATTTGTCTCTCAGAGAAAAAGTGTTAAGCCTCAAACTCTGCTATATTCAGAATACAGGGAATACAAAATGAATTAGAGAAAGGTCTGTAGTTCTAGAAATTAGTGTGCTTATTAGAGATTTAAATTAACTCTTTATATCTGCCTTTACTAAACCTGGCACTCCATGACGGATAATGAAAGAAACACAGAAAAAGCAACATATGCCAAGTCAAAAACCAGCACGTTCTGAATAACCACAAAGAGATCTGTAATTGGTTTAATGCATTATATTTAAGGAAAACATAGATATTTTAAGCAAGTAAATGGCATTTTAGAATAAGGGAATACACTTAGAGAACTTCAAAATAAATTCTTTCACTTTTCTGTTCATTAATTGTCCTGATCACATCTGCACACAGAGGTGTATTTACATTCTTTCTTAAACGGAAATTAGAAACATTTCCCCAGACAAACTAAATACCAGTACTGGATATGCCATAACTATGTATTTAGAGCAGATTGAGAATGGAGTTTGACACAATTACCCCATCAAAGACTAATACCTGGTGATTTCAATGGGACTGTAGTTACTTAGATAGTAGGTCTAGGATACTTAAGACATTATGCAGAAACTTGAAGTAAAAAGCTAGACACCTTATAGTTGAGATAAGAAAAATGTTCCAAACTAAGGCAATATTGGGAAACAATAAAAAGGGACAAAAGGAAACAGAAAAAGTGCACTGGTGGAGTGGAATAGAGGGAAAACAAGACTGTGGGATGCAAGGCCAAGTGAACAGGGACCTAATTTCTTAAATTCTTAACAATGAAAGCAAAGCACACAATAAATTGAATGCATTAGAACAGCAAAAAAAGGATTGAAAAAGCAGTATGACAACACCGGACTGTTTCAAAAGCAGTGATTTGAATAAAGCACTGGGGAGGATTAGGAGGAGAATGAGATAATGTGGAATGAGATTTTGCAGAGATCATAGCCAGCGAGAAAACTGAAGAAATTTGGGAAAAAATCAGCTGCAACAGCAAATAATAAAATGATGGAATCTTCAGTACTGCTTTGGTCAACCTAGACAAGAAGAATGAATAGCAAAGACAAATGAGTTGGAAATGACAAAAGATATGGCCTCAGCTGTCAGGGATTGTGGTGGTACTGTAAATACACTTGAAAATTGGAAAAATAGGAAAACTTGTAACGAAAAGCAAAGAGTGACAAGATGAAATATTTGCTGGGCTGGAAGAAAATAGCTTGAGACATAGAAAAAGAGCTTTTTAGTTACTGACATTTTGTGGTGCAAGACCCACTAGGACTGATAGGAAAAAAACCCAAACATATTAACACGTAAAAGATCAACTGAAGGTGTAAGGTGAAGGGTACTGAGAAACCTGAAAAAATTAAGAACACTTGGGGACAATGAAGCCCTGGCAGTGGACAACCCTTCCAAGACACTCAAGTATAAGGATATATATCAAAAGCAGAAAAGAAACTCATCTGTTCACTGACACCAAAACTATTTCCATAAACTCACTTGAAAGCTTTGTAATTGTTTCATACAAAGACTAAAAAGCCAAACAATGAAACTTTCTCTCAAGTGAGGGATATTAATTACAAGGGAATGCATTAGGAAAATCACTGGAAGAAGGTGGTTAATAGCTCATTGTTTTTATATATCCATGAACCAGATGGTGCAGAAAACCAAATGGAAAAGGGAATTGCAAGCTACAGTTCTGTAACTCCACGCTTTTGACACAGTAGGGTAGGCCTAAGTCCTTATTTGTCACTTAATTGAAAAGAAATGTACTCCAATATATTGCCTTGAAAATACAGTTTACTAATCTAAATACTCTGCTTATCTTGGTTTGAGTTCATTTTTTTTATTATTGAATTCTTCATAGTCCTCCTTGTGACATAATTGATGAGCTTTTATTTTTATGTACAGTATTTGCTTATAGAAAAGAATCCCACATACCAGGGAAACTCAAACAGGTCTTCTAAATAAGGAAATAGAGAAGAGCCAATCCACCTAATCAATAGTCTAAATAATTTTTAAATGAAAACAACGGGCAAGAGCCTCAGACCTAATTAAATGTATTTTAACTCTCATAGCACAATGAGCACTTAACAATGCTTTAAACAAGCAGCTAAGAGTTTCTCAGAGCAGGGAGTCCTTGAACAGCTGTGGAACCAGTTTATATTTCCTACTTTAAACCCTTGAATGTGGAAAATGAAGAAGGAAGAAAGAACCACTTCTGTGGGGGAGGAGGTTGACTCTAGTGTTATTCTTACTGCAGAAGCTTACCTGACAAAGCCCCAGCAACTGATCTGAGATCACTGTAAATCACAGCCCTGACACCTTGCAACTGAGTAAGGAGGTAGTGAATAGAAAACAATGCTTTCCTTTCTACCCTCTACATCTTTTCCTATCACTCCCAGATGATTCAGATTGATATCTTTCAGAACCTTACAGGACACAAACATGCACCCAGCGCAAAGCCGGGATGTCTGCAGAAAAGCAGCTATCTTGCCCATCTTAGAGTCTGAATATAGGAATGAAAATTTCCTCCATTACCTTGATGGGGGGAAAAGTACATGTGAGATTAACAGTTAAATCACATTACTTTATACAAAAGTTGTTATTATTATATAGTCTTTTAAAAATATACTATGCTCAAATTTCTGAGCTATTATTTATATATTTAGGAAATGCACTGGCAGTTGTCTTATTTTCAGATGAGAGAGTTAATTAAAATCAACTGAATCAATGAGATTTAGTCACTTTTTTCCAAGAAATCGTTAATTCCCAGTGTTAGAAATAAAAGAAACAAAAGAGTAAATCTGAGTAAAAATACATCAAATAAGAACATGAACAGTTTCTGTTATTGATAAATATGTTTGCCTCATAGACACTATAATTGATTAAAATATATATATATATACCTATGTAAAACATACATAACCTCTATATGATAAAAAATCTGGAGAACTCTTCCTGTTACAATAGAAATTTGCACGTAAATCATGAAGGGAAATTTATTTACAGTGCTTTTTCTTCTGTTTGTTGCAAAGAACCCTTAATTTAAGAACAGAAAAAATATTCAAATAACTCTAAATCATTTAGAGTAATTTTATGACGTCTTTAATCTAGTCATTCACAAAATAATTGCAAGAAATAATTTAGGATTTCTAATATACCCAAACTTGTTCATTTCTACAGATGCATTGCGAAGTTCAGACACTAAGAATAAGAAAAGCACTAAGTGATATGTGCAGTTAGATGCAATCATTTCTATCTCAGTGGATGGTAATTAATAGTTTATCAAAGATTAAAGAGCTATTGTAGTAATTCGTTGTTGATACATGTTCTACTATTAAAGCTTTTAAATGTCTTGCTTCTCTATTGAGAAAGAACAGAAGAACGTTTTCTTTATATATGCAAACAGTCAAGGAGAGTACCTCTGATGCCAAAAAGGTTACTTGGCTTCTGATCTGCCTTGAGAACTGTTACCATGATTGTTCAAAGGGAGCTGTCATAGTACTTAATGTTAACCTGATGCTAACGTTTTCACCTCTCCCAAATAATTTCCAAGAGTCAGTAAGCTGGCTCAGACAAGGACAGGAAGCTGAGCAGAATCTCTGTCCACTGGGATACATGGAAATTCCACACAGACACAGGAAACTCACAAGGCATCAGAGCTGTCAATATTCACTTGCACAAGCAAGGCCCATCCTGACCTTAAGCAGAGCAGGTGCTCCCAGTCCACATCTTCAGTAGCACACAAAATGCTTTTCAGCTGTACCTGAGTGCTGTTCAAAGTGTCAGGGGGTGTGCACATGTTGCCTGGCACAAACCAGAATCTGCTTCCATCTCCAGTGCTGGTATCCCAAAAAACTGAGTCAAGAACAGCTCACTTTGCATTAAAATCACTAAGTAGAGGCAGATGAGCAGTTGTCACTTCCTCTGTGCATGTTTGCACTGTTATTGGCACTGTGGGGACTATCCAAAGCCCTGAAAAACACCACCTTACAAGAATTCAAGTATGGGGATTAGTTTATAGTGAAGTATCGAAATATCAATCTGCTGCTGAGAAGAGTTTCAGAATGCTGATCTATAACACAGAAAGAGCAGCAGCAGTGAGATCTTTCAACAAGCAGAGGCAAATCAATACATTTGAAAGAGCAGTATCGTCCCATGCTGATTTGCCTGTTCAGGCCATCAGCCCACATACCCTGAGTAGGACCGGTTTCAAAAGAACATAATTCTTATTCTTGAAAATCCTCCATTGTTCTGGAGTACCCTAGATGCTGTATTCATATTATCCTCTGTACAGCTTAATCACACCTTTGCAAATGCAAATAATAATAATTTTCAGTACTCCTTTTCTCAATCTGTCAAATGTGAATACAAATATTCTTAAATTACAGAGTTGCTGTGAGGCTTAATTTATTAATGCATATATACTCTGAGATTCAAAACTGAAAGGAAGCATACATATGAATTATTATTATTATTACTCTTCCATTTAAAAATACTTTGAAACAATAAGAGAACCAGCAAAAGATGGTATTTTGAAAACATCAGTTGTTAAATCCTTTCGAATATTGTTGTGCTCAAACTATCAAACCAATCAATTTTATCATACACCAACAGAACACGTAAAAGCATTAGAAATGATGCTTGGTTCCAAAGAACTAGTTTTCTGAAGTCATAAGTAAGTCGTCTTTTTCTTAACTGTATGAAAAACTTACACAGTGAAAGCAGGCAACGTAACCATAATTTCTCTTGAGAATTCTCGGTAATAATACCACTATCTATTATACAGTGCACGTTTATGACAGTTTGGGGTCTATTAGAATTCCTGAAACAACTCTTTTTGCATGAACTCTTATAAGTTGGCTGAACACTGCGTGAGAAATTATAAAGTATGGTCTGCAAGCAACTAAGTCAAAATAGTAAAATTTAAGAGCCTGAAGCAAATCACAAAAACTATATTTAGGACCCTAAATCAGGGGCCTTATTTCACAGATACTTAGCACTGCTAGTTGCCCTACATGCCATAAGCAATCTCATCATGGCAGATGTGCCACTGCCAAATGCCTTATATATTTGCATGCTGCCATTCTCATCCTCTGGAGTCCTGAATCTTGTGCAGCCACAGGTGTGCAGAACAGCACTGCAATCAGTTTTCACAGCTGACTAGGACTTGCTATTTATATCTTTGTAGCAGGATATTAGCTTCATAGGATCCTACATACAATTACTGTAAGAGACAGACCATTATATGCATTATATTACAATTATATTCTGTAGATTAACTTTTTTTTCCAGAGAAAATACATCCAAAAAAGAATGTGCCAAAAGGTTAGCCTATAGGAGCATAAAACTGAATATTTGTAGCAAGTCCATTAAAGTGAAAGTTTTATATCAGAACACAGCAACTCTCAGGAAAACTAAGAGAAGTCTCAGTTCCAGTAGACTTGCACCACATTCAGTTTATATCGTAAAACATAACATGACTATTAACAGACTTTATTTATTAGGAAAATAGAGTGACAGAGTTTAAGTGGACTCAGGAAGCATGCTACAGATCTGTATAAAATTTTATACTATTTTGTGTCCTCCTTTCCCATCTAGTAATAGCAATTATTTCAAGCAGGAGTGGCCACAGCTGTTGTCCTAAAACACTTGGCATTTTTGCTTACAGTAATATTAACTTACCTCGAAATCTGCAGTATTGGCTTTTACTTTGTGCATTTGAAGTAAGAAATGTTCTAAATACTGCTAATAAACACAGTTAGTTTACCGAAAATCACTAGGGCAAAGGCATATGTTGTGAATGTGGCTGGAGCAGTTTGAGATATTACCACCCCCAGCTGTTTACTACCACCCCACAGCTGGAAATTACACCCCACACACAGCTGGAGAATCCTAATTGTCAATATGGGCAGTTGTACTTGGTTCCCATGAAAAGCAGACAGCTTTGTTTCAGTCACTTTCAGAAGAATAGAAGAAATCCTGGCAACAGGATAGAATAGTGTGGAGATGGTAAAATAAGAGAGCAGAAAAAGGAAAAACTATCAAATTTTTGTCAGAAGCAAAGGGGTGCCTGGCCCTCCCTCCTTTGTTCAAGATCTCTACTTTAGCCAAGACTGTCCCCCTTCATCTTTGCCTGAGCTATGCTATCAGTACAGAATCATAGAATCATTTTGGCTGGGAAAGATCTCTGAGACCACAGAGTCCAACCACTAACATAGTACTGCCAAGTCTACCACTATATCATGTCCCTCAGTGCTACATCCACATGACTCTTAACCACCTTCAGGGATGGTGACTCATGTTCATGTTTTTATCCAAAAACTGCAATAACCATCAAAAGCCCTAAAAATCTCAGCCAAGGGCATCTGGCTTGCAGAACTGCAAAGTGGACAGTAGAAAGAGAAGAGGGAGGGGAATTATACCCACAGCCTTGACCTCTCCAGAGCCTGGCTCCAGGCAGCTTTCACAGCCTTACTGTTCATTGTGGATTTCTTCCACTTGGGGTGGCATTTTCCCTCACAGAAACTTGTTTTTCAAAGGCTTTCTGCCTGGGAGAGTTCACAGCCCTCAGCCAGGCACAGAAGATATAAAGCAGAGAATTAGCTCCATGGCAAGGGGCTTACCAGAACTTTTGCACTAGAAAGAGAGTTGCTCATACCAGTTCACAGGAAATGTGTAGAAGCCAGGGAAGGAGAAGTTCTAAAATGACTAAAGGTTACTACAGTCATATAGGCTATAAAAAACTTAATGAAATAGAATAGTTTGGGTTGGAAGGGATATTAAAGTTCAGGGAGATCCCTGACACAGGTGAAAAGAAAAATCCACATTTTCCTTTTTCTGAGACAAGACGTCCAGTAAAGAAGATCCCTCAACTTTCCATTCTGAAGCAGTTTCACTATATTTAAAAAATAGAAAAGAATATATGAGTCTGCAAAGTGAGAAGGATTTCAGACTCTTGTGGGTACTATGTTCTCCTGGGAAACATGCACTTCAGTCAGGGCTCCCATGAATATTTACACAATTAAAAAAAAAAAAAAAAAAGGCTCCCAGAGGTGAGATTAAAAGAGACTCCACTGAGAATGCCCTGTTTGAGATTAAGCACCAGAAAGGCACTTAGGCACTGCTCATTGCTGTCAAGAGTCTACAGCACACTGGCTTCAGAGAAGAAGCCAACCAGAAAGTTTCCATTCTCTATTCTTCCTTCTCTCATTCTCTCCCATATTCACACATCCTCAGGTATGGGGCAGTGTTACTGTGAAGCCACAGAGCTATAATAATGTCAATTATTACCATACAAGAACAACAACACTACTTCACTTGTAGCTGCGTAAGTGTTAGACAAACAGTGTACCTGTAAATCACAGTACAACTGGGTTCCCTATACAGCTTATGGAGAGATGAGCCTTTCATCTACCTTAGATGCCTGTGCAGGATAGAATGAATCCCCTTCAGGAAGAGCATGGCTGTCTATGCTGGCTGTAAAAGGAGACAAAATAAAACTACTTAAACTAGTCATTTGATATTTGCATTCCTGAACTCAGATTACTTCCACTCCTAGGAATTCACCAACTGCTACAGTAGATAGCAGCTGAGAAGAAGTTTCATATGTGCCAGATTTTCTTTTCAGGACAGTACCTCTTCTTTCATGTGCCTTTTTCCTTTGTGTATATGGCCTCAGTCTTGCTTGTTATCAACTTTAATTAAGGTGTTGGTAAAAATCAGTGTTTTGCAATATTGGTACACCATTGGAATACTGAATATACCTGAGTGGTTAACAGCTACTTAAAACCCAACACTATTGTGCACATAAAGTTACACTTAGTTTTCCCCATGTAAATCACATGGCATATAACTACCCATATAGGTCTTCAACTGTCCTTGTACTGTTCAGTCCCTCAGTACAGGGGGGTCCCTCCGCAGCTCACTGCCACTACCTTTCTTTTTTATTGCCTTACATATTGACAGTAAATTTTGTCAACTCACTTCCTTCTCCTTTCTTCATTGTTTGTGGACATGCGAAATAGTAAAGGTGTTTAAGTCTCTTGTGGGTCTCCACTGATAACCCTTTACCTACTACCCTCCTGTTTTTCAATCTTTCAGGTGCAATCCACAAAACAGCTCTTCCCTCTTGCCAGTGTTGATTCCATAGAAATATTCTGCACAAGACCTTGGCTAAACACATTTTGAAAATCCAAGCATAGCATATATACTTAGATATAGGAAGTGGAATCACCTTTAGCTATAGTACATCTGTGAAATTACTTCTGTGTTTCATAAACTCCAGATTTTCAGGGTGCCTGAGCATGTTGTGAAGAGTGTATTTATGGTTAATTCATCTATAATGTAGATTTATTCATACACTAATACAACTTGACACTATTTTATTTTTTAATAAAAATGTCCCATAATATTTCTTATATTTTAATAAAATAGAGATTTTGCAAGTAATCTTGTCTCTCCCAAAGTTAAAATGGGCCTCATAAAAATTGGCATTTAGGTGTAGATTAGACATAATGCTGGAGATAACAGAGAAGGTTATCAGTTGTTTTACAATTATAGAAGAAATCTATTGATAAAAACTAAACAGTACAAATTAAACTTATTTTTTTGCCAATAACACCAAGCCATGATGACTCCCTGTTTGCTCGCCTGCTTACATTAATCTTTTAGGTAGCCTGAAATTAACAGCTTGTGCTCCACTTGTAAGATAATTTTTTTGATAGGCTGTGATTTAAAAGATTAAAATTGCTCTTTTTCTTTTTTCCTGATTTTTAAAAAGCTTCTCTGAAGGATTCATATTTTAGGAAAAATTCTCTCATTTTGCAGTATGACCTTAAGCAAACCATCTGGTAGCATGTGCCTATTGTGCCATCTTCAGGTTATTTTTGGAATAAAGTTAAAAATTATCCTGGATTTTGATGTCTTTTGAAAATAAAAGAGGAGAAAGTTTTTGTATTTTTTTCTTTATGACTGAAGTCAATACTAAGAACTATTTTACCACAATATAAAACAGCTTCATTTTCTTCATCTTAAGAAAAATGGCTTTCAGGTCACTACTTTTTTAGTTAAACTTGTGTTCTGTTCCCTAACATGATGAAGAAATTTTACTGCAATATTTCTTTTTTCAGTAGGCTTTACCTGTGGAAATTCAGAGTGCTGTTGCTCTGATCTGAAGGAGATTAAGTGCTTCTTATCCTGCAACTTTTGCTCTTTGTTTTTTATTCTCCTCTGATTTTGCAGCACTGAGCATAGTGGAAAATGACATTGCACCACATCTTTTGGTGAATGGCTTCAATTTTATCATGACCTTCAGATTCTTCTGTGGAATACTGTATGGAACAGAGCTGAAACTTGTTCTCTTCTGGTTTTGACTTGTATTCACCCTAAATGCCAGCATCAACCAGCCTTGACTGAAGCAAATGCGATTTTTGCAAAATGCATTTCTGAAGGCACCTTGACTATAGAAGGGAGCTTTTATTTCTCACATAGGAGTAAGGGGTATGAACAGCCTATACTTTAAGATTCAGCACAGCTCTTCTGACCTGAAAGTTCTGACGACATAGAACTGCTCTCATGCAAACTGGTGTGAATTAACTGGCTCTGTATGAATGGGAGCTATGAATACAGCAGGATCTAGTGTAATTGTAGATTAGGGCGAGCCTTATCTGAACAGAGAGGAAATTTACAGAATCCAAATTAATTTTACACTAACAAAATTATATTGTTAATGAACTACCACAAACTATTTGCATTTAACTGCACTGACATTGTACTTGACTGACTCTCGCACACACCAACATGAATAAAACATGTCCTGTCTTGCAAGAGAAAATCTATTCCTTGTGAGGAAGCCACAGTTTCTGTAACTTGCAGCCTCCTGCTTACACCTGCTTACTGAGAAGAAAAAGGTAATTTCTTAATAGATATTGAGAAAGCAAGAAACTCAGAAGGAACCAAAAGCTGATACTGGAGATATGCCATGGCAACAAAATTATGGCACAACATGAATGTCACCTTATGCACTCAAAGAGATAAATGGAAAAGAAACCCAGTTCAATGGTGGAAAGGATCTTTAAGTATTTCTTACCCAACAGATTAATAATCACACCTAGAATTTAAATGTAACCTCTCCTAGCATACAGAAAAGTACAAGCTCTTCTCAGATGATTCTAAACCAATTCTATGATTAAACTAAAACATACCACCCTTTTCTATTTATTAGGTAAAGCACGAATCCACATTTTCTTTGAAGAAAACCCAACGTGTCTTCTGAGAAGAACAGCTTCATATTAGACATAAAACCTGTTCAACAGAAAATGGGAAGTGTTCAGAAGCATGAATAGTTAGGCACCAGAGACCACTATTGTTTGTTTAATAAATTATGGTCACACTGCCAAATCACAGCTTTATTTTAAAACCTGGAAGATAAAGTAGTCAAACTACATTGACTTTCCTAGCCATATCAATCAAATGAACAAAAAAGAATAGGAAAAGACAGACAGAATAAGTGGTCTTGTTCAGTTCCGCAAGGAAAAGGCATTGGAGTTGTTTCAACCTTCTTTTCTATTCCTCCCCCTGCTACTGCTTTTAGCAGATTATTACCTTTACAGTGCAAAGAAGAGCACTCTAGATCAGTTTTGCAAAAATAAGACAGACCATGCATCTCCTGCTCCTAGTCAAGGTTTTCCTTCCTCTCAAATATTTACATAATTTGTGTAATGTTTTGTGGATTTCCTTGATAAGTGGTTTGCCTGCAAAGACCTGAGTGTTTGTTTGAATTCACATCTGACACTATACGCTGCTGATTACCTTGTATGGAATGCACTAGTAACATCATGTCATGCAGCTCAGATCAGTTTTATAATCCTTTTAATACCAAACAAGTGACTGTGCTTTAAAGTTTATAAGATGAAAAAACTTACCACAACCAAAAAATTCATGTCTTCTGAATTGAATTCTAATAGAACTGGTGTTATATTTCAAGCTGTCCAGAATTAGAGATAGAGTTTCAAAGTCTGAAGAGATTAGTTAGTCTGGGAAATTAGTTTGATGGAATGAAAAACTTTTCAAATCACCTTTTTGTCTCATCCAGAAAACATAGGGGATTATCTCTCTATGCTGTTTAACTCAGTTTCCTGAAGTTCATAATCATGGGATCATAGAATGGTTAGGGTTCAAAAGGACCTTAAAGATCAGCTAGTTTCAACCCCTCCGACATGAGCAGGGAGGCAGTCCACTAGGTCAGGTTGCTGAAAACCCCATCCAAGCTGTCTTTGAACACTAGCAGAGATGGGGGGGTAAAGTAAAATAAAATAAAAAATATATATCTATATAGAAATATAAGAGCTCACATGAGAGCTCACCCAGAGCCAATTCAGGGCAGCACATGCCCCTTAAGGCTCACACACTCACACACCCACTCCATGCAGTGAGTCCATCCGAAAGGAAAAAGCTTTATTTACATATCACACACTGTACTTATAATCTATGCTTTTCAGTTACATCATTATATCAAATGATTGGTCAGCTTAGAACTGTTCATTCTCAGGCCACCTAAAGTCCGCAGTTCATAGGCGTTAATGTTAATTAACTCCTCCCGAAGAACTCATCCCATGATGGCTCTCTGAAGGAATTTGGGGAGTAACAGCAGATGTTCTTCTTATAGAGAAGTTCTCACTCCAAGGCTGCGAACTGCTCTCTTGAAATCTGTAAACACAGGCCTGCTTCTTCTGGGAACTGCACAATGAATTGTTCACAGAATATTCACAGAATATCCAATTTTCTGCATTCTGCAACAGGGGGGCATCCACAACTTCTCTGGGCAATCTGTTCCAGTGCCTCACCACTCTCATAGTAAAGAATTACTTCCTTACATCAAGCCTAAACATATCTCTTTCAGTTTAAAACCATTCCCCTTTGTTCTGTCACTACATGCCTTTGTAAAAAGTCTCTCTCCATCCTTCTTGTAGGGTCTCTTCAGGTTCTGGAAGGCCGCAATTAGGTCACCCCAAAACCTTCTCTTCCCCTGGCTGAAAAATTCAAATTAACTTTTCCTCATAGGATAAATGCCCCATCCCTTTAATCATCTTGGTGGTTCTCCTCTGGGTTCACTCCAACATGTCTATGTCCTTCCAGTGCTGGAGACCCCAGAGCTGGATGCACTACTCCAGGTGGGGGTCTCACCAGAGTGGAGTAGAGGAGGGGAATCACCTCCTTTGACATTCTGGCCATGTTTCTTTTGATGCAGCCCAGGATTTTTGGGCTGGAAGCACACATTGTTGGCTCATGTCCAGAGTCTCATCCACCAGCATGCCCAGGTCCTTCTCAGTGGGGTTGCTCTTGATCTGTTCATCCCCCAGCCTGTATTGATACCCGGGGTCACCCTGCCCAGGTGAACTAGGTCTTCTTAAACCTCATGAGGTTCCCATGGGCCCATTTCTCAAGCTTGTCCAAGTCCCTCTGGATGGTATCCCATCCTTCAGATGTGTCAACCACACCACTCAACTTGGTGTCATCTGCAAATTGCTGAGGGTGCACTCAATTTCTTTGTCTATGTCATTAACAAAGATATTAAACAACATTGGTCCCAGTGAGGACCCCTGAATGACCACTTGTCACTGATGTCCATCGGCTATTGAGTCATTGCCCACTACCATCTGGAAGTGACCTTCCAACCACTTCCTCATCTACCTAACAGGTTATCAATCAAATCCATCTCTCTTCAATACAGACAGAAGGTTGTCATATATCACTCTGTCAAAGAGTTTACAGAAATCTAGATAAATATCAGTAGCTCTTCCTTTGTCCACTGAAGTAGTTAATCCATCATAAGATGCCACTGGGTTGACCAGGCAGAATTTGTCCTTAGTTGTCATGATTCAACTTCCTGTCATCCAGGTGCCTTAGCTTCTAGGAGGATTTGTTCCATGATCTTCCCAGGCACAGAGTTGAGGCTGACAAGTCGGTAGCTCCCAGGGTCCTCCTTTCTAAAGATAGTACAATGTTTCCCTTTTTCCAGTCACCTGGGACTTCACCTGACTGTCATGACTTTTCACATGTCACAAAGAGTAGCTTGGCAATTACATCACTCAATTCCTTCAGTACTCTGGGATGAATCTCATAATTTCCCTTAGAATTATGTATGTCCAGGCTCTGGATAATTACTTGCAATGGGAAGCACTTTGCTCTGCCTCTCCTCATCCTGCTGTCCATCTTCTCAAAAGGTGTGAGAAAAGAAATTGTCAGTGAAGACTGAGGTTAAAAAATCTTGTTGAGTACCTCAGTGTTCTCCTCATCGATTTTTACTAGTTTACCAGCATTGTTTATCAGGAAGGGTATACTTTCTTTGACTTTCCTTTTCTGGTTTACACGCCTGTAGAAGCCCTTCTTGTTATTTGCATTCCTTGACACAAAATTTGGAGGAAAGCTGTCTGGGGACTGCTACTCAGGAACTGGCAGGTGAGGAGCAACTGCACTGTGCATCACTTGTTTTGTATATTCTTCTTCTTATTGATGTTGTTATTACAGTGTTTTGTATATTCTACTATTATTATACCTTTCTTTTTTGTTCAATTAAACTGTCTTTATCCCAACCCATGAATTTTACACACAATATCTCAGAGGTTGCCTGCCTTGTGTTGAAAGCAATTTGACACTTCATTACAGTCATCTTCCTTTCAGAAAATATAGTATCTTCTTTCACTGTTTAATTTAAACTAATTTTAATGAATATCACTATTCAGAAAAGGAATTAAATTATCTGATCATACACTGGACATCATATTTATTACAAATCCCATCTGTTAAAAAGTTTTATAAAAAGTTGTCTATCTTCTACACATTCAAACAATTTAGATTTCTTACTTTAAGATTTGATTATCTGCATTTATAATGGACAACTTCATCTGCATGATGGATGCAATCAGTAACAGCTAAAACACTTCATCAACTCTTACCTTAAAGCAAGGAGTGCTCACTTTATTACCCATATTCATTGCATTCATGATCTCCATAGACTAGAGTATAAAAATAGATGACTGTATAACATATTCACAATGGTTCAGGCTGAGAGCAAAGATGAGAAAGCATTTCTCATGCCTGAGAAGTGCACGAGCATGTGTAAGAGCATGTGTACATAGACTGAGATTCTATTAATCAAAATATCCACACATTAGTCACTGTCATCATTCACCAACCACTGTTTTTGATTTATTGTAGCGATTTGTTTCCTTTAACTCTGAGAACACTGACAGCTTACATACACTGATGCTAGCAGATATTCCACAGAACTTTTTTCATATGCATTGCATCCAGGTCTGCCTCTCTGACAATAAGAAGAAAAATAAATAAAACAAAAAGGGAAAAGGATACTCTAGAAAAATAACTGATAACTGCTAATTCTAAAATTAATTAAAATTTTTCAACCCTCAGATCCTGTTTTCCTATTCTCATACTCTCTGCTTGCACACACATACTCTTCATAAGTACATTACTTTCTGAACATTAGGATAAAGGAAAATCTTGGGGGAATTTACACCCTAGAAAGCAAGAAAACAAAGTAGGAAGTTGTATAGTAGATCACTGCTATAATACTCCTTGTAGTCATCACTCACAAATTTAAAGGTTTGTTTGTCAGAAGGTAGTCTGAGAAAACCTTTTTAAGTGGGTGATCCTGAAGCCAGAAGCAGAAACACTAAATGGAGAATGTGAAAGAATGGCACTTGGTGAAACAAGACTAAATTCTGTTTCCTTCTTCATAGATCAAAACTAACTGAAATATACTGTTTAGTTGCAGTCTCTTATTTTCACATTTGGAATTGTTTGTGAATGTTAGGAAACATTAGTCTTTTTTTTTTTTTTTTCAATTAGGCTTTTATGGTTATCAAACTGATTGCGTTAAATAAATAGTCTTTTTTTTTTTTTCAAATACATAGCATCTATGGTAGAAGTCTATCTTACACATTAAATAATGATTAAGCATTATGAAAGGATTTGCAAGTGTAAGTACAGGGCAGAAATGAAAAGTATGTATTAATACCAAACCTCAGATAATCTAAATATCTCTACAAAGCAGTGAAGCCAAATAGATAAACTACTTATTGCTCAGTGATTTTAAAAAAAAAATCTATTGGCAATATATTTGAGGCAAAAAAATGCTCACTGTTCTGTTTTCCAAATATATATTTGCCCAAGTTTGGTATTTTCTTATGCTGTCCACTTCAGACATATAAAGATAGCAGTACAGTTATATTCCCTCTTTTGAGAATCAGGATATTGAGTGTTTATTGAAAAGATGGAATGCTGTAAGGCCAAAAACATCATGGCATGATTCCATGCCAAGGAAATCATAAAGTGGAACCCATACTCTGTCAGATGAAAGTAATTCCAGGAAAAAAAAAAAATCCTTTTCATTCAGGGCTGAAAATAAAAACCTTCATGAACCAAAAACAAAGAATAAAGACTCTGAGATAGAGAAAAGCACATTTTCTGATGCCTTTGACCTAGTGAAGTAACAAAATCCCGGGTAAAAAGACTGTGAATTGATACTAGCCAGAGCTGTAGCATTTCATCGCCTTTGGTACTCGCTTGGCAACTGCAAGGCAATAGAGCCTTCACACTCCGAGTGTTCTTCTCATCTGCAACACCAACTCTTTTATCAGCGAACTTAGTTTGGAAATCAGTTTACTCAGTTCAAAAGAATAAGTTTTGCAGTAGCTCTTAGAAAAGTGTGATCAGGTGTAATTTCTATTAAGAACTGTATGAAAATCTCCCATTAAACATGATTACACTTCTGCAATTGTTTTAATTTTTAGTGCATGTAGCTATTTTTCCCTGTCTCATGTATTTTTTCCAGAAGAGGTTAGCAATTTTCTGTCAAGTTATCGTTCTGAGCTCCTTGAACTCTTAAACACAAGAAGTCTAAGAGATGCTAACCATGGAGACTAGCCCTGAAAACACATAGTACCTCAAATCATATTTACCTCAGTACACGACGGCTACTTATGAACAGTTAAATCAGAACATATGAAAGCTCAGCTGAGCAATTGAATAACTTAAAATATGAATATCTCTTCTCAGCTACACAGCGCAGAGAACCCAAGTTAACCTGGTTAGGTTTAAGTCATTACATTCTCAATTGTAAGGCCTGTAGTATAGGAATTAATTGCTGACAACTGATGATTTGAAAGACTATAGTTCTCACATAGCGTGTTACAAATTCCACGTTCTGCCAATTATTCATTTGCTTCAGTCTTTTCAGCAATGTAAAAGAAAAAAAAATCTGAAAAGCTCTTTTAAAAAAATCTCATCATATTCAGCAAATGATTTCTTTGAAAGGATTATTCTTAACATCCTGCCAAAATAATTGCAGCTCATTTCAGTGCAGCATTACAAAAAAAGAATTTCACAAGGACATTTCCCTATTGATTATAATACGCATGTTTATAGGTCTACTCAGACTGAGCTGATTGCTGAGTCTCATCCATCATCCTCTGCACTGCACTTGTCACAGGTAAGGTCAAGTTTATGGTCATATTCTGATCAGCTTTCCTGTATGAGGGTTTAATGAGTTCTCACCACAAATGTTTTAAACAAAGAAAGTACCTCCAGATTTACTAGGACCTCAATTCTTGCACGTTTCCCTTGCTTCCATAGGTGACGCGTGTCTAAAAGAGTCAGAGACAGATGGAGGTTGGTGTGATCAAGAATTTTTGCCATTCTCCCCCATGAGGACAAGGAGTTCTCAAATTATGGAACAAGGCAGAACAAAGAGGAGACAACAGCCAATCAATTTGCAGAGATGTTATTATTCTACAACCACACATTCACATTGTATTTTTGTCACTACTAGAACTGCAACTGTTCATGGTCTGAAGCATCCACCACACACATGTAAAGAGCTAAATGCTGTAGGACCCCACATCCACACAGCAAATGGAGTGTGCCAGACGGCATCTCAGTGTGCCACTTCAACCTTGGTTCTGGCACTCAGGAAACTCCTTCCAGAGTAGCCTTTTTGGGGATTAATTTCAGCAAATTTTACTGAGATGTTTACCTGTCCTTATAAGGTTTTTCATTTATCATAGTTTCCAGCTTTAAATACAAAATTCTTAACTCTCTGGTAAAATCAATTAGTTGTCATAGTTGTATAGTTGGCAGAACATGATTAGTTAGGCAAATTGAGTATGAAAGATATTTTCTAGTGTTTTCTAGCCTCCTGATTAATATGAAAGGGCAACCTGATAAACGGCAACAGAAGCAACTGAAATGTTTATTTTCAGTAGACAAAAACATTATGAGCTACCCATAAAAGCCAGAAACCACACCTGAATCCTGTAGATCACCAAAGACACACTTAGGCTCCAGCTCTATGGCTGACCTGGGCATAAATGTGCACTCATTTTGGAAAGCTCAGTTTCGCAGACATACAGATGGAAGAACATTGCCTGCACTTGCATTCACAGTCAGCAATGCAAAACTATTTGGTTTCCTACATGTGCTCCTGCATATTAAGTGTCTTGTTGATTTTGTATTTATCCAGAGACAACATCATATACTAAAAGGACTGCACTGCCCATTTTTATACTTGAAGAAGGAGATTTTGTTAAACCCTTAGTGGCCAAGTTATAAACTTTTCCATCTAGCCCAGATAAAGGTTATTTCCTGCAAAAAGAAAATCAGATTGCTAAGGTGTAACATTTATATGTGGGCTTCCCAGCTGAGATGAAATAAAATTCTATCAATTTTAGGGAGTCATTTCCATCATCTTGATTTTTAATGTACACATAAACCTTTTTCTTTATTACATTTTATAATTTAATAAGTAATGGCATGTTTGCACTACACTTAAACATATAATAAATGCCTTCTAAATGGAGTCAAAAGTATTTTTAAAAAACCCCACCAGTCAAATGACTGCAATAATCTCATCTGCTGATTGATTTGGATCCCAAGCTGCTTTTATTGGAATGAAGTATTATTACATATGGGAATATATTTTCTCTAGCAATGTTTTGTTATACCTAATGAAAGACAGTGAATTGGGATATTTTTCTTAACTTCAAAAATGTCACTTTTCCTAACAAAAACACCATAAGAACTCCCAATTAATTTTTCCAAATATAGTCAGGGTATTGCAACATAGTTCTATCCATGTATAAGCAATGATGATAGTAACCAGTGGGGAAGGTCATTAGGAAGCCTTCCTGGGAATACTTACCAGCTAGATATCCAACATTTTGGGTTTTGGAGCCAGGATAACAAGGCTGATAGGATAGTAGATCATGGACTATAGATTATTTACTCAGCATGGGATTGCTAGCCTCAGCAAATAGTAGGAAAGGGAAAAGAGTTTGAGCTCCAGTTAAAACATAGTTTGAAAAGTAGGCCAAAAAGATGAATCTAACAAAAAAGCAGAACATGCTGCTGAGTGTATGGCAAAGGCTTTTAAGAGGGTATAGATATGAGATCTAAAGTCTTTTGAAAAGCTAAAGATACCAAACATTGTTCCATATATTTGTTTCACCACTTGAACAGCTCAGTGGCATTTAATGTAAATTCTTCCACAAAGGCAACAATCTTCACAAACTTCACATTCAAGAGTCAAGACATTTTCTCACTGCACTTGGAAATGCAAGGTTTTGAACACAATAACAGCCAACAATTAAGAACTCAGGATTCTAAATTAGGAAATATGGTGCTAAAGGAGAGAGAAAACATTAGTTTTCATGAAATTAGGAAATAAAAGCCTTTATTTCTAGTTGTCATCTTTATGAGCATAAAGGATGCCCTGTCTATTCATTTCTAATATGCATATAATAATTTTGGCAATACTCTGTGACATTCTCTTCTTGAATACCTAATCCAACACTAAATGAGCTTAACAGAATTCAGAAAATAACTTTATAACATCCAAAATCTGAGACAGATTCTAAATTACTATGATACTAAATGATCAAATTCTTGTTCCAATTTTAAAATCTCAAAGATGTTCTCAACCTTTTATTTATAATGTGGCTAATTAAACCTAGCTGATAGTGATCTTTTCAAAAATAAAGCTATCATTTCATAAAATACTTTGAATCTTTTCTTGATTCTGAGCTGACATTTATAAAAGACTTTTGGATAGGAAGAAATAGACCGAGTGTGGAGAAAACAGTGGAACTATATATACATAGAGTGAAATGGGCCATATTTCAGTAAAATACTATGGCCTGCTGATGAAAAATGCTGCATAAAAGGTAGGTATTATAATTATCACAGAGAGCCATCAAGCACACAAAGTAAACTAATGAAAAAAGTAGAGATTGGTTTTATCAATTTTTTTTTCAATTATACCAATCTTAGTTTTACTTATAACTACATTCAGTAACAACTTTTTCAGACAGCACTGTTATTTTCAGATTTATTGCATCCCTTTAAATAAATCCCATCATGTGTTTAAAACAAACACAAGAGAGAGATGAAGCAACTATTTAAAACATGACGAGCACTGCAAATTCTGTGTTTGTGAACTTTTCAGTCATAATCTCAGTCCAGAATTTTCTTGATAGAGATATGAATGATACAAATATATTCACTAACTCATTTCAGTATTATTCTCTATATATGCACGCTTTATTTCCCTAGATTCTCATTTCACATTTCTAAAGGTTAAAATACTCCTCTGATACAAGAGAATGAACGCTTTATTCACTAAATGTATCAGGGGAAAATCATGTATATATGTATATATAAACAAATTGTAAGTAAAGGGAATGAGGCAAAGATCAAAATCAAAGTGGGGATTGGATTCTCGAGACTTCTTATAAAAATTAATATGCCTGACCAGACTAAATAAATGGTGATTTCATGCTGGAATATCTTTTAGCAATAATTTAAATAGAAGTGACTGAAACAAAAAGGAAATGCAAACTGAAATGGTAATACAAAAGAAATAAAAGATATCTCACTACAGTCAGAAATAAAATGGGCAGACCAAGGCTGCACATTTTAAAGCACAGAATTGTCTACGAACTCCACTGGGGGTATAAAGTCATGCTATCTTTATGGTCTTATATCATATAATGTTGCTTTCATCTGTCATCAGAAAGTAGATTAGAAATGTTTTCCCTTTCCACCACACTTTCCCATCTTTTTTGCATAAAACTGTGATATCCCTTGGAGTTAGGGTACACCTCTTCCTAGTTTAAATCCTTTCTCCTGCTTGGCTATTGCTCCCATATTGCAATATTCTTTCTTTTTTTTTTTGTTTGTCTCTGGTTTTCTAACACAGCATTCAAGCTAGAAATTCTGTTGATGACAGGGTAACTCCACCTCATGATTGTATCTTCTCATTATATTTGATTACAGTTCTTGGTAAACTAATGTAACAAAAGGATGGTAGAAGATGCCAAAGAAATTTCACTACACAATTCTAGCTTTATCTGTAAGTACAGAAGCACTATTTAAGAGCAGTGATACTCTTATTTTACTTCTTCATTACTGAATATAACTATGTGTTGCATCATACTCTCTCCTGTACACCAGGCAACAAAGATGTAGGAACAATGTGATAAAGCCACAGGTTGAAATTTGGTTCCTACCCCTGTTTAGAAGTTGTCAAAGGCCTGCTCTATAACAGTGTCCTTTCATGGACACTTCAGAAATACCATGAAATTCATATAAGGATGAAGAACTGCACTATTGCTAGCTATTATCTGCTGGCAACAAGGCAAACAAGCCTTTACTCATGAGGAAGACAGCTGTAAACCCCACAAGGAAGAAATAAAAGAGGCAGTCCTCACATACTTCTGGCTGTGATTTTTATTTGGGGCTGCATTTTGCATTTCATCTCACCCTTTTCCAATCCTCCTCTACTTTTGAGATGTAAAATCATCTTATGGATGTTGACCCATATTACCACAGCACTTAGATTCTCTAAGCCATGTTCTGTTAATAATCTCTTTTAATTTGCTTGAGGAAACAACTACATTCTGCCAGATGTCAGTATAACATATTGCTTCAAGTTCATTGCTCTTTCATCAAGATTTGTAGTTTTCAGATGCACAGTGTCATTCAGAAATCAAGAATTTAAGAGAGGTTGGAGAACAAATGTGCATAGTGCCATCATCCTACTTTCCTGTGACCAGTGACAACTGTATGCAGAAAGATTTCCTCTTCAAACCTTTGTATGATAGTCAATTATCTGGCTACCCCATATGCATTGTTTTTCAATTTCATTGGGAAATATGGCTTATATGCTAAAGGTAATAAGGCTAGTAGAAAAAGCATAATTAAACTGACAACACAATGTAGATACGTAAAAAGCCTAGATCCTATTTCCATCCGTGCCAATAGCATTATATGGTTAGGTCTTCAAGCCAGAATTAGTGCAGGCAACCAGGTAGTGGCAACCATGGCCGAATGCTCTCAGTTCAGTGTAGCACATGCTCTGCTGCAGCAGGGAGAGTGCCCAGCACAGCCACTTTCAGAACAAGAAGTGAGAGCATAGCATGATCATGGCACTGGAGCCACCTGCTACCCAGACTAAGATCTGGAGAAGGTGCTGCCATGTGTTGCATGGACACATCAACAGCTGTGGAGCTAGCCTAGGAACCTTTCCATTGTATACTAGAGAGATGTATTTCATCAGAGCTACTGCTGTTATAATACCAAGGACATCACCTCTTCTTATCCATACAATACTCCTATACATATGCCTGACTAAATGTTTCAGAGTGTCTCCCATGGCTCTTTGCTTTGTAATGAGGCAACTACTCTAGAAACCTCTGCAGCAAAATGGAGAGGAAATTGCATATTTTCAGAAGATATTAAATATTATTGAAAAGTAGTGAAAAATTGGTCATCAGGAGAATAATTTATGCAAGTGGGCATGTGGAGAGCTAGTGAAAATGAGCTCAAAGCTCTAGAGTAAACTTCCACTTATTCTAAACATCCTTGAAAGTGGAAGACGTGACTCTGGGAGAAAAGTTAAGGCAAGCATAACTCAAACTCTGCAGTGCAGACATATCCACACCTAACAATTTATAAATTATTAGGAAATTAATTTTACAATTTACCTATCTCTCCAATCTTTGCTTACTTTAATGACAGTTAATGCAACACTTCCATTCATAAAAATAATTGTGTTTAATTTCCCTTTGTTGCCTGTTGACCTGAATATTTAGTTACCACTCATTTAATTGTTCCTCAATAAGCATTGTCAGGGATCTTTTACACTAACTACTGAGAAACAGGTAGGCTGAAGCATGAAATCACTGCATATCAGGTACGCTTAATTAATGATACAGATGTGGATGCTCTTAATCCCTTGAAACAACTGCACTGCTTCAAGGTACAAGACAATAGCTCCTCACTAATATCCCTGTATAGACCAAGTGTTTCTACTTATGCTGTACTTCTTCAGTGCAGAGAGAAATGTGATTTTGCTTGAGTGCATGCTGAAGTCCCACCTGGCAAAGTATAAAAACTGTGAGCGAAACAATGTGCAAAACATTTCTTTTGCAATTGGATTTGACCAAATTGATGCAGCAGAAGGGATGTTTAGAGCTTGACATGAATATTCGGACAAATTTGACTGAAACAAAAAAGTCATCATCAGGCATTTGAAAAAGAAATAAGGCAACAAGAGGCAAATGTAAGAAAATACTAAAATTTCAGATCAAAATTCTGGATAATATGACAAAAATCTGACATTTCTAAACAAAATCTGTTGCTGGATTAAAAAAAAAAAGTTAAATAGGCAATTATGAAAGCTTCTCTTTAATATTGAGTACCATTTGGATGCATTTATGAGCAGTCCATACTTACTAAAAGTTAGCACAGATCCATTTGCAATAAAATGAAAGACAAAAAGTGAATTCCTTAGGGTAAGACAGAGCGTCTCAAAGCTGAGTGTCCAGAAAACATGACTCACAACAGAAAGTCTAGCTCTGACATATCTTAAGCCAGGAAATCACTCTAATTTGTGACATTGATTGCAATCAGTGAAATGGCTACTGTACGTAATAGCTGCTCTTCTGTGCAGTACATTTTGTGCTGTACTTGGCTGATGCAAGCCAATTTATAGACTGTTAGGTACTAATCCTCAAAAGGGAAGTAGTCTTACTGCTTTTCTCCTCTGAAGCAAGGTTTTACAATTCTTCCTGTGTTTGGCCTTATTTGTAAGACTTTTCTGAACACTCCACTGTTTCCTTGGATGCCACTGTACCCCAACATTATTTACCTGGCAGTCATGGAATGAAATATGAGGCAGATGCGAAGAGCAGTGAATTAGTGAAATAAAGCCTGTTGAACTGAGGTTCTGGGGAATCAGGTTAAAAAGAAAAAAAAAAAAAAAGTGGGCAGCACAATTTTTAAAGAAGGTCTATTTTAGGTATCTGAGTCTCCAAACACCTATCAGTGTTAAAAAGAATAGCAAAAGAAAAGACATGATTTTTTTTTCTTCACTTCCTCTTTACTTTCTTTGCTTTTACTCTTTTCTCTGAATATAACTTTGTCTGTTACATTCAGTGTTTGACAGGTATATAGCTATATATAAAACATAATAGATTAATGCATCTAATATACCAAAATCAGGCTCTTAACATTAATAGTAGCAAAGTAGAAATTATAATGGAATGACAATCAGCCTAATAGGGAGAAAATGAAAACTGATAAGATGCTTTCAGAAAGGCATACATAGACTTATAGCTTCCCTTTTAAAATCTAGACTCAGATGGAAAAAGATGTTTCCTAAATGGAATGGACTATTATCATCACCTAGTCACCTCAGTACCCTTTATGGCACAAGCCATAGAATTTCACCAAGTAACTCCTACACTACGACAGAACTCATCGATTTAAGGCACATGCCACATTAACAACATCAACGACGAAGCTATTACTGGTGCATTGTTCTTGAAATAACTTCTTCCAGTTTCACTATTAATAATACCAACAGGTAGATGGTTTTCCAATATATGCCTCAGAAAATCTGCACCGAATTCACCTACCAGCTGCTGAGTTGCTTATGGTTACTTACCTTTTAAGCTCATTTTATTTAGTCTATGACAGACCACACAGCAACCTCAATCAAGTCTACAGAGTTGTGGTGTCTATGCCACAAACATTGTTTTATGTTACAAGGGGGAAAGACCTCTTGAAATCATGAAACAAAATACCAAACACAAGCAGAGTGCATGAATGACTGCTCTGAGCAGTCACTGATTGCCCAGCTTGCTAAGTACCAGATCTCAAATCCAATTTCTTCATGCATCAGCTAGAACCAAAACGTGCTGACTTTTGTATCTCATTTCATCCTATCTTTCCACCACCTCTAACTCAACTGCCATGTGCACAGTGGCTTGCTCCATCACAGCTACTGTTGCTATGACTTAGCTATGTGAAAACAGCCTCTCTGCTGCAGGTCATGTTTTTCAGCATGGGGTTTTGACAGCTGCAACATCTAGAGAGGAGTCTTCAAAGGCTCATTCAGAGTTTTAATTCCTAGATATCAGGATCTGAAAGTATGCATCTCAGAAGGCAAAGTTGAGTCCTAGTATGTGAAGCTTTCAGATAGCTGTGACTTTTTCCAGATGATGGCAGGGGATGGGAAATCACAAAATATGAATCCCTTCCAAGGGATTCAGTGACTTGAGGACAAAAAGGGATGGAGAGGTTGTCAGCCTTCACTGTGGAGCACTCTATCACCCTTTTCTTGTATCACACTTGCTTTTACCCTTTGTCCCTTCTCTCATCTCTTCTCAGTAACAATGACCAGATGAAATAATATTGCTTTAACTCATTAGAGAATCTGGGAAATGCAGCTCCGTCAGTGGTGACTTTCCTTCCTGTGGCCATCCCTTTTCTGAGGCATATTTTGGTCTCTCAGCTGGAGGTGAGCAGCCTGAGGAGCACAGAACAGCCAGAGCACCAGGTTATGCTGCCTTTAGGCAGCAAGACAAAAAGCAGGCTGGCAGCCTCACGGCTAATGCTTGTGACTTCACCAGGTAGGTACTTGTTGGGAAGTCTAGGTTGCCTCTGAAACCTGCACTTTTGTGACAAGGTGTTAAAATTGAAACTAGTGGCAGATGCTACATTATCCCCAAGGACTTTACCATTGTAAAGTTTGAATGGAAAAAAACCCAACCAAACAAAAACAAACAAAAAACCCCAAACAAACAAAACAAAAAAACCCAAACAAACAAAAAAAACTCAAAAAAACAGACACAGAAAAAAACAAACAAAAACCAACCAACAACAAAACAAACAAACAAAACAAACAAACAAACAAACAAACCCCCAGACCAACAACACAAAAAAAAGAAAAAGAAAAAATAGGAAAAGAAAAGTAGGAAAGAAAAAAAGAAGAAGACAAAAAAAAGAAAAAGAAAAAGAAAAAGAAAAAGAAAAAGAAAAAGAAAAAGAAAAAGAAAAAGAAAAAGAAAAAGAAAAAGAAAAAGAAAAAGAAAAAGAAAGAAAAAGGGAAGGCAAGGGAAGGAGTCTATGAGGTGCAATTTTATAACCTGGAAAGAAATGAGGCTTCTCGTCTCCCATTTGCCACAGCTGAAGAAAAGATGCAATTCATTACAGGATAGGAAAAAGAAGTGTACTTACAAAGTCCTCAAGAATGGGATTACTACAGCTGTTCAGTTCAATGTGAGGCGCATATTGAAATATTCTTTTAGTAGCAGTAGGAAGGACAAGAGTTGCCATGTGAATACATGCATGTAATTACCAAAAAGAAAGTGCATCTTTCGTAAGGTAAAGTGTAAAAGTCACTTCATAAGGTATGCTTCTTTCAGTGTGAACATATTGGTGCCCTGAGTCTGCCAAATGACTAAGTTAGTAAGTACAAATATAGAACATTTTAAAATTCAGAACGATCATCCCTTTTAAAAATCTCTAACCTCCCCCTTTCATCTTTTCTTAAGCAAAAAGCAGTCTACTAGTTAAAAACAAAACAAACAAACAAAACCACAAACACTTTAGATGTTATCTTCCCATAATTTTCCACTACAGAAAATGTATGCCATTTTGTATGACATATGTAAGAAAATCTGCACTTGATAATACAATTAGTGCTACATAGTACCCTATTAAATCACACTAATTGATGAAATTTTATCAATAATAATTATGTTCAATTGAGGTTAACCTCAGTACACTCCTCAGGGAAAAAACATGATATCAACCAGTAATAACAATAATCTCAAGCCAGAAGATTGGTAATGGAATATTAATTTACTGGGAGGTTAGTGGTGGTAACTTTGAAAGACACTGCCTGTAGAAACATTTAACTGGCATTTTGGTATATTCAGAATTATGAGAATAACACTTAATTTTCAAGATACTCAGGCTCATTAGTTCAAACAGGATAGTTCAAGAAGCATAGCAGGCTATTCATGTAAGGGAAAACTGTCAGAGCATCAGTTTTTATGATGTACCACGGTACATCATTCTCCTCACAGAAGACTTATAACATGCTAATTAATTTTTCTTTTTGGAATACAATAATAACTAAAAATATATACATGGATATATTAATACAAAATTTCAAATCTTACAAGTCATTTAACCTTTACTTTAAATGGGATTTTTCCAGAGAAACTGCTGCCATCAGTTTTCTTCTCAGATAACAGATGTTTATTCTAACTATGTTATTGTTCCTCATTAAAAAGTGTGGATTTACAGTGCATTTTGTGTACCTAACTTGAAAATTGAGCAGGATTTTTCAGAAACACCTCATAATTCTTGATATGTTAATTTTTCAGATATTCAGGGTGACATTTTTTTAAGGTCTGGTTGGACAGACACTTCAGATTCCAGTGTTACTAATCATTAGGGGAAAACCTCAGCTAATCGGTCATATGCTACAAATGGAGTTGCTGCCCTGCTGTTTTGTATTTCAGGCCTGTTATTGAGAGTTGGCATAATTGTACATCAGGGATTTTTAAAGTGTGTACATGAGTTACTGGCAAGCAAAGAAGGTACAATAGGGAAAGATAATGCAGGGCAGGCATTAAAATCCAATTAAATGAAATCAGTATATTTCACTGTTGATGGGCATTGGTTCTGTTTCCTCCCTTGTAAACTGAGTTTTGGGTTGTCAGACTCTGAAGCAAAACTCATTGAATTTGAGCTGCTTTTTCAGAGAAATAATCAACCAGATGGTTTCATTGTGTCTGCACGTCTGCAGAGTTGTCAGGGAAACACATATTTTCAAGAGGAAGAGAGCCAATTCTTTCCACAGATGTTCTGCACTTACAAGACCTATGAACTAAGCTTCTCTCAGTATGGTTGGCAGTGTTTTGTCTCATCTTTTGCTGAGCTCCTGTGTTTGCTCTTTAGAACAAGGCACCAGCAGCCCATCCAGCAGGAGACTGATGAATAGGATTATAGAGGTCAAGGATCTTTGCAGTTTGAGGAGACCAGCAAGGTTTGGATGGAGAATAGCACTTTGTGCCCTTTAGAGCACCACCATGACAAGCGAGGAACACCATACCCTGGAGCCCCTTGTCCACAAGGAACTATCATGTCTACCAGAAACACGCTGGTTGAGAAAATGTGAAGATGATGTTCAAGAAATCATGGGCTTTGAACCACAGAGAGAAATCTTTTCTAACTAGCCTGTTTCTTCTACACTGAATTCAGGGAAATGATTTCCTTTACATACTGATAAAATATTTCTAAACTCTATGACAGCAGAAACTTTGGAAACACCTCCTACTGCTACAGAAACAAACCACCATATTGGAATAAGAAGTCCAGAGAATGCACATTTTAAGATGTGCAAAAGAATGTCTCAAAAATGAGAACTGTGGATATGTATATGAAAAGGGAATATTTAGGTAGTAAATTAGATAAAAAATTGGCAAAACAAAGTATTGTGGGGTAAATTAGTAGTTTAGATGAAAGGAAATTAAACAAGGAGCAATTGAACATAATGACAGAGAACCAAATCCATCTTTTTTAGTCAAGTTCAACAATAAAATGAAGAAAACTCTGTACGAACTAAACTAGAAGAACTGAAGATGGTAGTCCTACTCTTCTGCTGATGGGTGCAAACTGGGATCTGAAATAATTCATGGCAACAATGCTACAAGTGAGAAAAAGATTTTATTTGTGTGTAACATCATAACCTGAAGTTCAGTTTTGCAAAAGGAAGAAAAATATTAATGAACAAGTAACAAGATATGACAATATTAAATACATGTTGTTAAACCATATACATTTTAACAACATAAGTTGTTAAAAAGGAAAATCTCTGCAGGTAATGTAGATTTCAAGTAGCCACCTAATTCACGAAGTGGGCAACATTAAGTGTAAGGCAAAATCAGCAAAAACAAAGGGGGATAAAATACTGAAAGAGTAGTACAACACACACAAAACAGGAAAGAAGAAATTGGAATGGGAGTAATGCATGCTTATAATTTGAAAAGCAAAGACATGCTTAGGAATATAGAGTGAAGGTGGAGGAGTAGCTAAACAATAGTAATCACAAACGATTTATGTTTGAAAGAAGGATGGTGGACATACATAAAGAGACTACAACTAGTCAGAATAAATCTTGGAGGTATATGGAAAACACAAGGGGAAATGGATTGGATAGAGCTATAGAGCAGGAGGTAACAGGGGGAAACTGACAATGCAAAATAATTAATGTATGCCCAAATGCTCTGTGACTCTTCCCACAATGAATTAACTTTTAGAGAAAACTAAACTGATGAGCAAGCAAGTGCAAAAAGTACTGAAAATAATTTAAAAAAAAAAGGAAGGATTATAGAATTAATTTTGTGAAAGAAGGATTATAGAATTACAGAACTTGCAAACAAGCCTCAAGGAAAAAAAAATCAGAAGACAAGAATTAAAGTTAAATTGTACTAGAGGTTAAAACATTCAATAGAAGATTTTTAGAAATTGAAGGCACCACTAAATGCAATTGTAACAAACTACAAGTGTTTATCCAGTCCAGCTTCTGTCATTAGCAGATGCTGAAATCAATGAGATCAATGGGTTCAGCTGAAGCATTTGAGTCATTCTTATTTTCTAATAATAGATAAAAAGATGTTTTAAGATGTGGGCTAGATGACTGCTTTAAAGCCTGAAAGTAATAGCACATGAAAAAATAAAATGTTTTATTTACAATGTGCCTATTTTATGTATTTGACAGCAGTTGAGAATTATCCACATCACTGGTTTGCTGAGAGTTTGCACCCTTTCTTCATCTCTGCAAAACAAAAGTTCACGCCAATAAAAGCAGCAAAGCTGGAAATGAGAAGGTAGAAGCAAATGTGTAGAATACAGAAAAGTGTAAAAATTTATGTTAAGAAAAGTTTAGCATGCTGCATACCCTGGTAACCCTCAGAGTTAACTCTATAGAATTATTGAATGACATGGTGTGACTTCACGTGGTTAAGAATGAAATATCATAAGTGAACCTTGAAATATTAGCTGTCCTGAATAGTCAAAGGGTACTAAATACCAGCAAAATGCTGCTAAAATCAGAAAATTACTGAAATGTCTCAGAAAGAACTACACTTGTACTCCATTTCTAACACAGTGTTTTTGCCCGCCTATGTTAATTTTGATAAGGTTTGCACATACCACTGAGTATTTTAAGAAAGAAAAAAAGACCCCTGTCCTGCTTAAAGGATCTTCCATCTCTCATTCACCTAATAATGAGTCTTTTTTTTCTTAATTATAGCAGAAAATGTTCAGCTCTTGAGTTTACAAGAACAAAAAATCATCTCAGCCTTTTTATCCTGTGGCTAAAAGCTATTCATTTAATAGGTTGTGAGGTTTATTCATATCTATGGATAGGACATAGTAGAATACTCTAAATAGTGATTTAGTAGCGAAACATTCATGTAGAAAGGTTGAGAGGTATAAAGCTTGAGAAAATACAACATCTATAAAATTTTGACCATAGGGTGTGGAGGGGGAAAACTTATAAAGTCATAGCATACAGCTTAATAGAATTTAAAATATTCCATAACCCACAAAGTAGGGAATCAAATATAAAATGGAGAAAATAGATCCAGCACTAGGAAAGGAATAGAGAATAAGATCGTATTTGGAATAATGGGCATCATTCTGGTCACCTTATTATGGAAGTGTTGAAACCTCATTGGCTGACATCCGATATGAGGCGGTTTTGGATGTCGCCCTGTTTCTTCCATTATTAATTTTGTGCTCGAGGGCAAATGCCAGCAGTGCTCATTTTAGTTTTTACCTCCTGCTGCAACTTCAACTGTCAGAGAGACAGCAGGAGTCAAAAATGAAAGGAGCCACCTTATAGAAATGCTGTGCCACTATGTCATTTTTAAACTGACAGCTTTTTACAGTCCAATTTCTCAGGGAAAGAAAAAAAGGACTTTCATTTTCACCTCCCACTGCTGCTTTGACAGAGAAAGACATTTACCCAGGTTTGAATGCTGGTGGGAGGCAAAAATGTAAAACTGCATTAGAGTGTTTGTAAGTGCGCTTTGACTACCCCATAGAAGCATAAACTGATTTGGGACAAGTTGAACTCTAACCTATGCTTACCAGGTGGCAAAAGAGAAAAATGTGTCCACCTGCCCTTAATGCAATAGATGGAGATTATTCTGAAGGATATAGGTGAAAATAGAAAAGCCAAATGCACTTAAGGATTTCAGTTCATCTGAAAACATAAAAATTGCTATTGTAGTAAACTTTGTCCTTCAAGAAACTGTCAATTGAGAAGACTCTTCAATGAGAATAATTTTTGAGAAAGGCAGAGATGTTTAAAAGGAAGAATTTAGGGAGAAGATAGCATGGTCCTTATATTAGTAGTATGCAGTAAGGAAAATTCCTTCCAATCAAAGGACTGGGAGAAAGAAGGTATGAAAAAATTGAATGCTGAAGAACCACACCTATTAATTTTCTACAGTTATTAACATAGTAGGTACAAAGTATTTGATGGTGAAAGCAAAATAACACAGTAATTTTAAAGTACATCTACAAGGGATCCTTCTAGCATCCTAATTTATCTAGGTTCTGTGACATAGAGTATTTAGAAAATTCAGAATCCAGTATCAAAATATAATGCAGTAATAGAATATAAAAGAAATAGTAACCCCTACTTGCTGCTGGATTCAGCTTTCCATTTTCAAAGAATCTGGTACATACTCTTCTGAGCTCAGAGTTCAAATTAATTGCAAGTGACAATGATATTCAGGGGTAAAGAAATTAGTCTCCTATCATTTAAAATCGTCTATTGTTAATCTTGTATTCCTTGTTTTGGGTCTCTGTACAATGCGCATGACCTTGTCAGGCTTAGAAGGACGCACTTGACTAGAACATGCAAACTGACTCTCAAGGACAAGAAGGCTGAGTAGCTTCAAATGTATTGTTTATTGACACTCTAGAATAGCAACAAAGCTGCAGCATCTGGAAAACATAGATTTTTCCAAGAAAAACAGCACATACGTATATGTGGTACACACATATGCGTATATATATGTAATCAAAAATACAAAAAAGTGTGCATTAAACACACAAGTTGTACCTGGAGCACAGATGCAAGTCTGGAAATCTATGCCTTGTGTACATCATTTACTGTAATGATATACAACTAATAATAATTGCCATGGGTCTGGCTCCACACATATCAAATCCATGTGATAGCAAAACAGCATTCTGAAATCTGGATGCTACACATTTTATTTTCTGTTTTGTTGTGGGTTTTGTTTTTTTCATTTCAAATTATTTTGAAACCCTAATTCATTCATCTAAGCTTACTGATATAATTTTTTTTATTATATATTTCTTACCTACTGATAGGTTCTCATGAAGAAAGATACTTTGAAGTCCCTTCCACGATTTTTGAAGACACTGAGCTGTTACCAAGAAACAATGGTTGTCTTTTCCCTCTCTGTTTCATTTTCACAGAAACATGATGATCCACAATTTTCTTTTAAAACAAGTGGGCTTGCACACACAGATACTCTCATGTACAGTTGATTCTGTGGTGAAAATTACTGAAACAATTCTCAGTAAAATAACTTTTAGTGTTTCTAGACCTTATTGTTGTAAAGGAAAGCTTTAACACATGAACTGGGAAAAAAAAAAACCAAACAAACACAATAAATTATGTGCGTGTAAGTGTCCCTGTGATATGAAACATTATCAGCTGTATTTATGAAAGGTCTACTGACAGACATGTCAAGTTAATATTATGTGATACATAAAAAGAATCGGAATGGTAGAACATTGTTAAATACATAAAACAAGGAGTATTGTCGTGGCTGGACAGGAGCTTCTGAAATGATTGAATAACCATTTCCCAATTCAGTAATTATATTTTTTTATTATTTGAGTTGTAGCAGAAGTTTCAAACTTCATTTCATAGCAGTTTACAGATATTTTAATTTAGAAGAGAATTTGTAACCTGCTTTACTGGATTTAGCCAGTAAGAGGTAAACGAAGCAGCACAGACAATTTATACACCATCATATTTGAAATAACTAAGAGCATCATTTTATGTAGGTGGAGTTTATTTTGTAATTGTGTCTAAAGTGGGTATAACTGTCTCTTTCCCCCCTTTCTTGGCTGGCCAGTGCTCCAGAGAAATAGATGCAGGTAGCTGGAGTGGAGGCAGAGCTAGCATTGGACCATGCTTTGAGCAAATGAAAGGGGAAGAAGTACTCAGGATAAATGGAGCAATTGTCTCAGAGATGGGAATCTCAGAAACGAAGTCAAAAAGCCCAGGTATGTTCAGAGGTAATTGTGTGGAATAATAGAGATCGATTTCTCCTAAGTAAAAACCTCAGGAAAGAGAAGGTTTTTACCATTGTAGGAAAAGCAAGGCAGGCTGCAGAGAAATTACATAAAGAATGGGGTTGTGTCTTTCTTTTCCTCTCGTGCTTAAATCAAACTTTTCTCAGGTTCTGTCTGAATTCAGGTCCTCTCACTATGCCTCACTACCTTCCCCATTTACAGTACAATTGGGTTGTTTTTCCACCATATGTGGTAATTTGTTCCTCAGTCAGTTTTGAACATCAGCTTCAGAAAGGAGTATATCTATGAAAGTATCTGTACCAAATGATTCATAGGAGAGTCCAGTGGAACTTCTGTTTATCAAGCAAGTCCCATCAGGCACAAAAAGAATCAGATAATTCTGAAAAATTTCTGGAATGTACCCTTTTTGTTTTAGAGTTGTAAAAACTCTGTTTCTTAACCAGGCTGACAAAGTCAGAGGTCAAGTCAAACCGAGTTGAAGGAGGTGATCTTGACCCTCTACTCAGCCCTAGTGAGGCTGCATCTGGAATACTTCATCCAGTCTGGGCTCCTCAGTGCAAGAGAGACATGGACCTCCTGCAGCAGGTCCAGAAGAGGACAACAAAGATGATTAAGGGACTGGAGCACCTCACATATGAGGAAAGCCTGAGGGAGCTGGGCCTGTTGAGCTTCAAGAAGAGACAACTGAGAGGGACCTCATCAATATCTCTAAGTATCTGAAGAGAGGGTGTCAAGAGGACGGACTCAGGCTCTTCTTGGTGGTGCCAAGCCATAGGACAAGAAGCAACAGGCAGAAACTGATGCTCTGAAAGTTTTATATGAATATGAGAAAGAATTTCTTTATTGTGCAGGTGACTGAGCCCTGAAGCAGATTGCCCAGAGAGGTTTGGAGTCTTCCTCACTGGAGATATTCAAGAACCATCTGGACACAATCCTGTGCCATGTGCTCTAGGATGATCCTGCTTGAGCAGGGAGGCTGGACCAGATGACCGAGAGTGGTCCCTCCCAACTCAACCAATTCTGTGATTCTGTGATTTGTGTGGTGTATACTGTGAGTAAAGAGATGAGGCTGGGAGAGGGGAAACGTTCACTCAAAAAAAAAACTCAATAAAAATCCTGAAACAATATTGGTTTTGACTTCACATAGATACCTCCTTATAAGAATTTTAATACAATGTATATGAAGTCCAAATTCCTCTTTTATTTGCAGTAAGAGCTAAAAGAAATATTTTGACTGACAAGAAGTCAGTTCATGTTCTGATATACAGCTTTTCATTACTATAGTGTTATATAGGTTCAGCATGAATCCCCAAGAGCAAATCCTTTTTATATCCTAGCACATTGTTCTTTTCACTCCTGACAGCTGAAATCCTAATTGAAATCTTACGCTTATTTATTTATTTTCTAAATCTTTCTCTCACTCAAACCTTAAGTGATTTCATTATGATTTCTATCTTTTAATGACTACTTGACCAGCTCTGGGTCTCACTTTGTCCACACTAATGAAAATATTCTGATGACTTTTACAGGGCCAACTATAGAAGCAACAAATACTTCAGTGTGTTTGCAGGGTTAGACTTTTGATTGGTATATTATTCAGGTTCAAATACTAAAGATACTGTTTTTTAACTGGCAGATTGGTTGAATTATATAACTGCAAGAAGTTGTGTTTTTCCTAGTAAAAATCCCATGATGAAATAGTTGAGCAATGGAAGTCATCAGGATACAGTTAGGATATTGTTAAGAGATGAATCAGCAGCTACAGAGTTCACTTCACAAAGTAATTGCAGTGAGCCAGCAAGAGAAAGGATTAGTTTTATGGCAGTAAAGCATATGCCACACTGGCCAGAGCACAATAATGAGAACTCTTTCTATCAACCCTTCATCACCACAAAACCCAAAAACAAACCAAACCAAACCAAAAAGAAACCAACAATAACAACAAAACACCAATTACATTCTATTTTTCACCCAGTGGGGAAATCAACTTGTTCCCTTCAATCCTTCCAAGACATCCTTGGACCAGTCATAAATTAGAAATATGTTGGGAAGAATCACACCTGAACAGAAATCTGCATTGACATTTCTAGAAGTGGAAGAAAGGTCCATGTAAATAATCTCATCTGTATCACTGAGTCACCTTTGATATGGATTATGAAGTCACACAGAAAATCTGTTCTCTCCTAAAGACTAAATAGAAGAGGGCCTGAACCCAAACTGAACCTCATGATTGATTATTAATGAAATCATTATATAATTTTATATTTTTTAAACCAGTATTTTAAAGGTTTGTGGTGATTTCTAAAGAGAAAGCAGACACAGAGTAGTTAATTTTACTTCTCTGGTAATACAGTTCTTTCTGATTCTGCCAAGATAATGCACAATGAAGCAATAAAACCACACTGCAATTTAGTATCCTTTAAAGGAAAATTTCTACTACAGTTTATGGAAAAATCACACTATTGTCACACTGACGAGGAGCCTGTTAATCTCCCTAAAGACTAGAAATTCCCCAAAATGCTAAATATCTTCTAAAATAATCTTGATCTTAGAATAGGTTTCTCTATTACATCAGAAGAACCTTGGAAGCACCTATCCGCATTTAAAAGAATTTTAACTACACAGAGCAGACATTTTTATTCTGTGACTTGAACAATTCATTTGCTATTAATTAGTATTTTAAAATTTCAATAATGGCACAAAATGAAATATTTAACTTGTGCACTTTCTTTCAGTCAGATCTGTAAAAATAAGATAGGAAGTAAATTGAAGCAAAGTTCAGCTGCTACCTCTCATTGGCAAAAATTCACAGAAAAATAAAAGTAACATTGTCAGTGTTTTCTGACTTTAACTCAGTTGGGAGGCATCAGTGGCAAGTTTCAACTGCTGAGACGCATTTGATGAAAATCTTAAAAGCAATTGAGTAGTCTAAACTGTTGACTTTTATGAATTTGTATTGCGAATTATTCTTTGAAGGCTCTTTACCTGGGAAACTTTGAACTGCCATTGTTGTGCTAAGCTTCCTATATTTGGAGATAACAAAAATTAACTTTTCAAAGATTCAGTACTCTGGAAACTGGGAAGTTATTTAAAAGGTTTAGTTCCAAGAGTACAGCAACACCCTAAACCCTTAATTATTGGAGACAATCTTTAATGCTTATCATCCAAATAAGCACAGGTCTACTCATTATTTTTTTAACTGATAATCTGAGCTCTTTCATTTGTGGATTACCTGGATATTGTTTTCACAGAATGTTATGGATGACTTGATACAGCCTTTGAAATGTGGTGTATTTACTTCATTTTCTTTTTATCCCTTTAGGTTTTTTTCACACAGTCATTAGGAGCATAAAAGTAGCTTCATGGTGAGTTTACTCCTTTCATTTTTTTTTATGGCATTCCTTAATGGTAAGACACTGTCTTTTTTTCTTTTTTTTCCTTTTTTTTTTATTTCTAAACATAAAAGGACCTGATCCTGCATGGTAATGAGTGCTTTTAGCTCCCTTTGAAACTAACAGGCAGTGAGTTTGTTTGGCATACTGCAGAAGACACCCAGCAGGATGCAAATCTGGGCTCAGAGGGATTTAAAAAGACAGTATGTGTTTTGAGTCACATTCAAACCATATTTCTGCACAAGAAATCCATTTCTACATGGCCAAAGGACTAATCAGGCATTCACCTTCTTTCCTACAGCATATGAAAACCACGTATTTAATAAACTCAGAAGATGCACTACTTAATGTCTCTGAATAGCCGCTGCAGTGCAAGCCTGTTCAATTAACTTAGTAAGACAATGAGATCTGGGGGATAAATCTCAGCACTATCACAAACTTGCCTGAACTTGCAGAAATGCAATTGTTTTTAACATCCAAAATACAGATGATTGAGATTTTGCCTTTGCTTCAGCATCCAGTGTAAAGTTTAAAAAGAATATGTAGCTTTTCTGGAGGGTTTGTGCTATGATTAAAGTTTTTCATGTAGTATTTCATAAGAATATTTAATTTTCAGTTTTGCATAATAGAGGGCATCAAGATAGCTAACAGCTATCTACAAACTCAAACAGCTTGTAGAGAAGCCAAAGTATATCATTCAAATCCAGGATGCAACTCTTTGACATGAAATTTCAATATGATAAAAAGATAGCATTCTGTCATGGAAAAAAAATTTTTTTTGCAAGACTCTTGTTTTAAAAAGATAAAGTACCAAAAAGAGACTAATCTTTCTGAGACAAACAGACAATTTGAAGCTGCAGAAAGAATTCAAGGGGGGGGCCTGGAAAAATATAATCTTTGCTTTATAGACACGCTGAAGTCCACAAATGTGAAGGAAATGTTTTGGTTAGTCAGAGTCTACCTGCATTACTGGGAAGCCTTAATTCTCTCAGCAGCCATAATACAAATCTGTTCTCAGGTCACTAAGAGAGTCAGCAGAGCAGAGATGAAAATTGCTAAGTCAAATATCAGAAGAACAGCTCCAGTTAACATCCAATTTAGGTAAGACAACATTTGTGATCTCTAATACTTTACTAATACACCTAATCTTCAGAGGCAATATGGTATTACATACACCAAGAAGGACTGCAGTGCTGAGGGAAATGAGTGGCAATCCTTTCCTCTCTAACTGACAGGATCTAATGCCAGATGGCCTTGCCCTTTCAACAACTCTTCAAACACACATGTATAGTTTAGGAGGTGAGGAATGGACAGAATGTACCATTAGTATTGAGTTCCAGCTGTTGACTAGAGGAAATAAGATCATCTGAGTTTACCTTTCTCCATCCCCTCTCCCTCCACCTGTAAACCTGCTGCCTCACACTTTGCCTCTCAGAAGGAGTACGTGCTTAGACTGTCTGACAAAAAAGACAAATATAAGCCAATATAAAAAGCAAATATAAGCCCAATATAAGGCTATTCTAACTACTGCCTCACACTGCAATTGTCTTACCTGAAAAGAAGTATAAAAGATATTTAGCACACAAAGACTTAAAAGAAATTTAACTAGGTTTTATCACACCTTTAAAATACAAAGCAAAATCCCAGGTCATGATTCTAACAAGCTGGCTCAGTACCATGATTGCTGGGTGTCTGCACACTAACTCCCAGAGTTGTCCTGACCAGGGATATTTCTGCATTCACTAAGGAAAGCAAACCAGTACGATAAAAAGCTGTAACCGAATAAACAAGAGATGGTCAAAAACCCATTCAAAATCCACAAAACAACTGGACAGAACTATGTTTAGGCAACATGACAAGAGTAAAAGAAATGTTTTTGTTGGTTTTTTTTTTTCCCTTTTCCTCCACACAGCTCCAAAATACTGACTAGCAAAGATCAATACCAATTCACTGCATGAAACACTGGAGTCACCAAACACAGGAAGATGAAAATGACAACAGTAAGAGTGAAAAGATGCTTTGAAAAACTACTGGAGCACTATAGTTCTTTTCCGTTGCCCTTTGTTCATCAAATGTCAATCTAACTTGCTACAGATTTCATAATAAGGGCTGATGAGTAGCTGTAAATGAAAGAAGGGTCTCTGTTATTTAAATTGAAATGTTCTTGGAATTCCTTGGTATGTAAATTGAAGATTATGTTATACATTGATAGAGACAGTATAAATAGATCTGGCATAATCTAAGAGGACCTTTTGAATTGCTCTGAGTAGTCTGCACCATGACTGAATTTGGCCTTGAATACATACACAGGGACAAAAGGAAGACTTAACTGGTGGAGATACTTTGAATGTGAAAGTGCAGAAATGAACAGGTACAGCAAGGAAGATAATACATACTCCCTTACATGCAGGGTCAAACAAGAATATGAGTAAAGAAAGATATTACACTTTATGTGGAATAGAACATTTCACCAAACTGCTTAAGATTGAGTGGGACTGTGAGCAGTAAAATGTCTCCAAATGTCATCAAGACTTAACACTTTGTGAAATCCAGCCTTGCTTAGTACCACTGGAGATGTAAAGTAGAAAGATGTATGAAGACCTCATGCACAGAAAACCTTTAGGTCTATAATGATGACAAGGATTTTTTTATTTTTTTTTGTCATAAAAACTTCCGTAGAAGTTTAATCTTTGGGGACTTAATGTATGGCCTAGTGTTTTAAGACATCCTTATCTCTTAACAGAGAAACTAAGCACTTTATACTTGGAAGTTGCAAACTTTAGCAGATCTGCCAACAATGGAATATTGAACTTGTGTAGAAGTTTAATACTCCGGCCTTATATGGTCACAATCCTCAAAACTGCAATTGACAAGAAGAAACTAGAAGCTGGGCCAAATAAAGCGGATATCCTGGCTTTGAAAGGAATTTTATATATGCATGTAATTGAATGCCTATATTGAAAGTTAAGTGCTAAAAAATAACAGAAAAGTAATATACAATATCCTGGCTGTGAGCAAGAATGAGAGAATGGTAAAGCAGCGCACAATCTAAAAGGTTGTTTAGGTGTCAAACTGCTGACATTCATTCATTTAAATGGAAAGTAAGATACTAAAGAGGACGTCATATTCCCTCTTCGCTTTTTTTTGATTATGCCTTTTTTAATGAAGCCTAAAACCGGGATGATATTTTCCACTAATCATGCTTAGTAAACATGCTTAGGAACATTACATTTCAAAATGTAGAGCTAGTACTAAACTTTCAAATATATTCATACCATGAGAAATATGTAATGATAAAAAGAGGGAAGTATAGGCACAAAAAAAAAGGAGAAAAAAAAAAAAGAAAAAGAAAAAAAAAATTACTGGCATTTGAAAAGCCCTCTGGTAAAATACAGGCATGCTTCAAGTCTGAAACTACTTCAAAAAAGGAAGGCTTAGAATGTTTTATTAAATACATCCTGGCACAAACTGAGATGTTGGTTACAAAAAAAAGTTAAGCACCCCACTACAGTCTTGACCTCAAGTCAGTGACAAGACAGACACTCCAAATCTGTTCTGGCAAGGCTCATTCCATAGCTGCATGAAGAGGGTATGGGACACAGTGATTTATAATTCTCTGAACAAATGAAAGCACAACATTTTTACACTTCAGCAAAATTGGACTTGGACAATAGGGAACCAGAAACTCATTTGGATACATGCGGTGTTTTAAAATACATCACCAGGATCTTCAAATCGATCCAGTATGTAATGCCAGGCAGCACTGAGATCTCAGTACAGAGACATATGATGATCAGCTATTGTGCATGCTTAAAATCTCAGTGGTCGCATTATTGTACAGGTTCCTATTTTGTGAAGGGAGGGCTGAGTGAGACCTGCAAGCAGGGAATTACAGTAATCCAGACAAGATGTCACAGAAGCATGAATTAATGTTTCAGTATCTCTGTGAGACAACGCTCTCAAACTTGTTATATTTCTTGGTTGATAATAGGAGTTTTGTTCCCCCTGAATGCACCTGATCCCCAAAGAAAAGCCCTCAATTAAAGTTTACCTCTACATTTGGCACAGATGAAGACCAAGCAGTATTTATGTGCAGTACAGAGAAGGGACAAATCTTCAGACAGTGTTAACAGCATTATTAAGCACAGTGGTCTCATCTTTTTCATGTTTAAAGCAATTTTGGGGCAGTAAGAACTACACTTCATAAGAAATGGGGATCAGATGCTCCTATTGAGTCTGTAGCAAAATAATGTAAGTCTTCTTTTCAATAGCTGTGCAAGCTTTTTACTTCTACTCTTCTATCTTCGCCTGGATCTTATTATCCTCTTTTGTCTACAATGCTTCATCAGAGACACAGCAGTTTAAACTGCTATATGAACTGAAAGATGACTTCTTTATCACCTCTGCACTTTTATAACATAAGTAAGTGACAGATAAATTATATACAAAAGCCTGGACTGTGACCTGAACTAATAATTTTTGCAGGCTAAGTCCTGGCATTGTAAGTCTTGCACAGTGCTTGTTCAGGCAAAACCCACACAGGAGCAGTAGGACCTTTATCAGAGTCAAGTCCAAATGAAAGCAGATTAGGGTCCTCAAGATTTGCTCTCTTTTGACCTCTACTTAGAATTCCTTGTAAGCATATGGGGCTACATATTCAGAAGTACTCAGAAGAGTGAAAGTGTCTTATTTTATAAAACTCAACAGTTCTATACTGTTATTGAGTCATTGAGGTGTATTGACATTATTGAGATATATTCAAATAAATCCAATATGCTACATAATACCACTTCAAATTTGCCAATAAAATAAATAAATACTTCAGCTTCATAATTTACTCTGGTTAGAAGTGAAAATATTAATACTAAAATAGCTTTAATGTAGCTTGCCATTTAATAAGGCCTGTGCATTGCAAATAAGCTTGGTGGTGTTTACAGTATCAAAAACTCCCACATATTCAGAGCTGCAGCCTCTAGTTAACAGACTGCGCAGACAAAGCTAAAAGTGAGCAGACACCTTTTACTTCTCTTCATCAGAATATCCCAAGAAAAAAGGCTGACAGTGCTCTTTCCTAGAAAATCCTTGACTGCAGTTGCCATCCATGAAACTCATCAAAACTAGACACTGGGTGTAGCTCTCTGAATCACGTTTCAGACTGGAGTGGGAGTCATGGTGTTGAGGGCAGGGAAGAACATTTTGAAAGGCAGCTTCTCAGGAAAAGAGTTGGTTCCTCAGGGTAGCAAGACGAATATCAGCCAACAATGTGATCTTGCAGAAAAAGTGACAAACAGTACATGTTGGGGTCCAGCATTATGAGGAGTGCTGCCAGCAGATCAACGAACATGATCTTTTCCATTTGGTCAGCCCTTGTGGCCTTGAGATGCCACGTGCAGTACTGAGTTCAGTTCTGGGCTCCTCAGTACAGGAGAGACATAGACATACTGGAGACAGTCCAGCAAAGGGTCACAAAGATGACTGAGGGACTGATACATGTCTCCTATGAGAAAAGGTTGAGATACCTCCAACTGTTCAGCCTGGAAAAAAGAATGCTCAGGGTGGGTTCTCATCCATGTGCATAAATATCTCAAGGGAGGGTGCAAAGAGGACAGAATCAGTCAGTTTTCAGTGCTGTTCAAGTCTTGTGCAAGGACCAGAGGCAATGGGCATAGCCTGAAACACAGGAGGTTCTCTCTGATGAACAGGAAAAACTTTGTTATTCTGAGGTTGATGTAGCACTAAAAACAACTTGAACACAGAGAGGTTGTGGAGTAACACTCTCTGGAGATACTCAAAAAGTCATCTGGACATGGTCCTGGGCAACCAGAATGAAATAACCCCTCTGAAGCAAGGCGGTTGGAACAGATGCCCTCCAGAGGTCCCTCCCTACCTCAACCATTCTGTGATTCTCTGAATTGGAGCAAGGCTGCAGCCTCAGGAGTGTCTATGTCCAGGTCCCCACAGCTGGAGAAAATGAGATGCAGGAGCAGCTGTGGGCAGACCAAGCATGTGAAACTTAGATAGATAGATAGATAGATAGATAGATAGATAGATAGATAGATAGATAGATAGATAGATAGATAGATAGATAGATAGATGATAGAAAGAAAGAAGACTGCTCAGCCAGGATGAAGCTGTTGGTGCTGTCTGTGTTCATGTGATCTTTCCGCATGTCTGCAGTCTCAGTGGCTGGCCATATATATACATGGGTATGTGGTGTATCCAGGTACTGTGAGTGTTCTTTTGCATACTGGAAAAACATTTTCAGACTAATTTTTGGACCTGGGGGCACTACAGTGCCTCATGTCCCTTGGGCTGTCAGATCCAGCATAATATATTTTCCTCTAACAGAATAAATAAATTCAGAACTGTTAATTTTGTAGCTTCCCTTTACTGCCTGTATCTTTGACTTAAGGATTTTTTTTGCCATCCTACTTCATTCTGTAAAGTCATAAAGCTGGTAAGACGTAACAAGGGCTCTGCTCAGCTCAATAATTATGGATCCAAATGTATAAAAACTCAAGCAGTTGTTATTGTTTTCTATTGACAGTTACACGCTTCATCAAGAATTGCTATTATCAATGCTTAAAAGACCTTTAAATCCTGCAGGAAGCTTCTGACCAGTTCCATTCTTCAGTATGCATAATATAAATACCCTTGTTTCTATATCCTAGGTGTGCTAACCTTTCTGAGCACATACATCATGTTCATCCAGATTGTACAGGGCACTAACTCTATAATTACCAAAAAAGCAGCTGCTTGCTTATCTGCAGCTTGGAAAGTCAGCTTCACTTGAATCAACAATGCACAGAATAATTTTGCCTGCCAGTATTTTTGAATTATCTTTCCTCTGCTTAAAAGCTCTTTTGTCTCCAGAATGCCCAGGATCCAGCAATCAACACCAGCCCAAAAAAGAAGGCTTTTCTTAAGCACCACAATAATTTTTAAATAATTTTATCTTTGTCTTTAGCCTATTGTCTTTAAAAGCCTTTTTGTATATTCAAGTTGTATTTTCAAACTTTTGCCTCCTATTAGAAAGAGAAAACTTTTTATTTTTATTTAGCTTAAAACTGAGATTGTTTCTTGAGGACTTGGTTCACAAAGTGAGCTTTTAAAAGAAACTATAAATATTGCAAGCCTTGCAATGCAATAATGATGGACAGTGGCATGGCGTAGGTTTTAAATTAAGTAAATATATATACAGCCAGGGCCACAGTCACTACAGTCTGGTGTCTTCACTTCATCCATGGACAAAAGGAATGCAAACAAATTTGAAAACAGACAGTAAACTTACTAGCAGGCACACTAACATAATTGAAAACATGGGACTACAGGTAAAACAAAAAATCATTTAAATCAAATCATCAGGTTTCTCCCTGATAATTAAAAACATATTTTGTTCTTAAACTTCTGCTGCATTACATTGTCACTGGATATCCCTATTAAAATAGAATGACAAAGAAAGATTTCAGCAGGGTATATAATGTTCTGGTAGGGTTGGACCTTACTAACCTCAAAATGAGAGCCATTTCTGGTTGAAAAGTACTTCTGATATTTTTGGGGATTTGTTTACTTTTAATATGGATAGCAAAAAGAAACCTGAAATACAGTACGAGTCTCCTGAATTGTAACATACATTTTTGGAACAACTAATAGCTACTTCTTAGCTGACCCCATAAAATACATGAATTAAAAGCCTTTGAAACTCTGATATCTATAAAAAACACAGTCCAAAAACAATTAAATGTCCCAAATAATTACTGTCTATTTGAGAATTACATTAGGGGTAGAATTTATCAAATGAATAGAGGGATAATTGAGACAATTTGACTTTGAGGAGGCACTTAGAACAAAAGATTGCTGGGTCAGACAGATTAAACCATCAGAGTTATAAAGCACCAAGGCAGCAAAAACTTCTAAACAGAAACTTTGCCCATTGCACTAGACTAAAAGGTATGGACAGCTTAAAAGATAAAAAATTAACCAGTCAGGTCACACAGCAAAACTGGAAAAAGCAAAAGGCTGCCTAAAGAAAATTGGGCAAATAGCCTTACAGGAGGTCATTCTGAAAACCAGCAAACATTGAATCTGCCTGACATGAAGTATTTCATTCATTTACTAGATAAATAAGAAAAATAACATCTTGTTTCTATAAAACATAGTTTCTTTATTTTAACACTTCACATTTTATGTCTATAAAAGGAAGACTTAGTATGGAAATGAAGCCCTCAGGCAAGCTATCCAGTCTTTTAAGACTCACCATGCACACTGAGTCTTAAAAGTGGGATTGCAACTAGTCCTGATGGTCGTCTCCATCTCTGATGTGTCTCCTGATGGCCACACAGTGCAGACTTCACCTTGGAGACTTCATCTCCAGGAGTCAGCTGCCAGCATTACCCAGCTTCACTAGGTTGAAGCACCCACTACTTCTATCCTACATCTGTGATACTTCTCTGGGCATTTTCTAAAGCATCAACGTTATAAGAAAAAACACAAGGAACTCACAGACAAAGCTATCCATATTTTTCTTCTGCTCTGAAGCAGTCTTCACACCATTTCTTAGAGCTCTGATAAAACCAGAACTGATATACTTCAGCAACTCATTCTAATAAAATATTTCCAAATCTTGGCTGTAATAAGGTTTTTCTCACTGACTGAAATGATCTCTTTCTACTGAGGTAACTGAGATGCATGTGCTCCATTTTACACCATACTCCATCCCTGCCTGACACTTCAGACCTAAGGTACTAGAACTGATGGGGTCCACTGGGTCCACACTTGCAGGCTTTGCAATCTACCACAACTTCATGTATTTTCTACCTAAAGAGTAAAAAAAGTATGAATTCTTGTGAGCATATTTTTCTTTTAAAATGGACTATGAATTGATGCACACGTTCTTACTGCAATCCAGTGTAAAGCACTTGTGGTATGCAGTTATTTCTGATCAGTTCAGCTCTGCTGTAAATTTTCTACATATTACATACTGCATCGCCACCTAGTGAATAAATTCGGAAATTCAAATAAAAGCACTGTACAGCAGTAGTTTTATGATACAAATGTCCTTAAAAATTCTCATCTATCTCTCCCTTGTCATATTATGTGGTGTGTAAGCTGGTGTTCACTGACCATGTTAATGTTCATGCCTAGGTGTGTTTGTGCATTGCCCTGTCTAATCACAATGCACATATATAGAATTGATGGGCACAAGCCTTACCCTGCAAAATATATGTACACTGCCACCAATGTCAAGTGCAGTCTGTCATTTTGTCATCAAACCACCTATGCATCAGTAACACTAAATCTGATTTGTTAAGAGTTATGAGGCAGTCCAAATTCTGCTTAGATAAACACATAGCACTCATCAGACTGTTCTGGTTTACTCAGACTCTGCTACCAATAAGCTGGCCTACCAGAAGATTTGCCATGATTTCTAAGATGGACTGCAGGGATAAAAGATCAGTGCTAGAGCTCTCAGACTGACAGATTGCAAGTGATCTCTTGACAACCACCATATGAAATTTCATGTCATGCTCAAGGCCATTAAAAACTTACAGTGGGACACAGCAATGCTAGACAAGAAGAGACTGTAAGAAAATGTGGTAATCAGAAATTATGAGAGCATAAAGCAGTCCTGTACTGAGAATTTTTGAATGTATTCAATGACCCTGACTGACTTTCTCACCACCACTCTCTACTAGATAAGCAAGGTCATGACCTGAGAAGTTTAAGGACCAGATTGTCACTACTTTCTCCAGCAGGAAATAATCAGTTCCTAAGGAAAAGATGACAAAATTAATTACATGGCAGGGACTGCTTGTCTGGAAAACTATTGATCATTACAGAGAAATAGCTGCTGCTATATTTTGTGACTGTCTCTATACAGAAGGACACATCCACAGAAAAATACAGTTTCTAATAAACATGAAAAAAGTGTAAATTATTAGGGGTATATACATGAGTCTAGATTTTTTTTCCTAGTATTGCTGCTATTGTAATTAGGATTTTACATTACTAGAGTAGTAAAAAAGCAAAGCATGCTTGATGAGCAGCTAGAAATGGAAGAAATTCCTTGCAATTATGTCTCTCATTTTAAATGGATATATACAGGCATCAGGATGCAATTAAATGGTAAGCTATAATTTACAATGTTTTGTCTTCAAAGCCTGCTTGTCTGCATTCAGGTATATATTTACAGTCTCTGTTGCCCTCTAGAACAGTAAAGGACAATAAAGCCAAAGGCAGATGATCCAGCCATGTATCTAATTACTAAGTCATTTGCTGATCAAGGGTCATTTTCAGCAGCATACTTCCTAAGTTGGATTTATTCTTGTTCACATTAAATAATCAGAATGCAGTCAAATGCAGTGTATGGAACAAGATGTTGCTTACATATCACAAGTTAAATAATGAAAAATGTTGCTTGAAAGTCCACACGTATCTTACAATGCCAAATGAAGAGGAAGTTCCATGACTCATCTGGTTTTCACAGGAATTTTATGTATTTTAGATACATTTTTCAGCTTCTGAGTATTACATTTATTATATGGATTGATTTGTAATCTGTTTTTCTCCTTGACTGAAACCTAGATTCATGAGTGAGAGACTAAAATAAAATGCTCTTTCATCTGTTCTTTCTTAAAGACTGTAGACAGAATCATAATTTCATACTATCAGTAGACTAGCAGGAGTCTGTATTTGCTGCTTCAAAGCCAAATATGTGCAAAGTTAATGAACAAAAGTTCTTTAAACACAAGATGGGGCATTGCTTATAACTAATGCTTCCATAGTTCTAGAAGTAAACTCTACTCAAAGTTGGTACTTAGGCTGGTATATCTTTTCAAAAACAAAAATTGGGAAAAAAAAAAAAACACAAACCAAAAAAACATGCCAAGGTTCTAATACTACAGACTTTTTACACATTATCTGATCTATTTAATATCTGATTAATATCCCAGATTTTATATCAAATTACTGAACAGACTTAGTATCTATGTGTTTTTACACTTACATAGAAACAGGTGTCACAGACTGTACACAACACGGCAGTCCACACATGACTATGGGGACATTTTAGAAAAAATGCAGTGACAAAGACAGAAACAGTTCAACTTTGAAAACATAGAGCAAAGAAAACTGAAACTGCTGAAGTAATAAACATTGTAAACCGAATTGACACCAGCTATTGTTTAAAGGAGATGAATCCTTTGCTACAGTAGACATGCAAAAGAACGGCCCATCCCTATCATACATTGATGGACACATTTTTAACAAAGCACTGGAGGGTATTTTTGGTATTAAAAAATAATGCAGTCCCTGATCCTCTACACTTTTTTTGTGTTTAGTAAACACTGTTCATACTGATAGAAAGTAAGACGCTATTAGAATGCATGTTTAATCAAACTCTGATAATAACAATGAATAAAACATAATACCCAATTTTAGAAACTGAGTTAGAGAAAAGTGATAACACTCTTTCAGTCATACCTCATATGACTACAACCATCTTTGTCCCTAGAATGGTTTTACTGATTAAAGTAGCTCCCAAGTGGTACATTATTTAACCATGATCATATTTCCAATACAAGGATTACTGAAATTAACAAATGTTAGAAAATATTTTTAAACAAATCTTAAAAACTATTTTCTCTTGAAGTCTGTAAGTAGTTTCATCTGAAGTAATACTTCCTGGGATAAGTTTTTTGGACAAAATTTCGTTAAATAATGCATCACATGATAGTCCATCATTTATGGATTAAGTAAAAACTTAAATTAACAAAATAAATTATACGGAAAAATCAGCCACATTTTGTTCAATTTGTGATAACATGGGGAAAGGACAACTCAAGATTTCATGTTCATCCTCCCTGCTGTCATATACACAGTAACTCATGGTTTGACCAAAATACATTAAATGGGTATATTTTCAAATATATTTCAGTTTTAATGTGTCTCTTTTTTTTTCTGAAGAAACTATGTTTTATCAGTTAATTATGTCTTTCTATTATTCATAGTATTAGTATTAATATTAGCATTAGTATTAGTATTTCAACAGCAATGCATCTTTAATGCTGTACAAAAGATTGTTAGACATATTTTATGGATGGATATATTCTTTTAAATAGAGAAAAGAAAGATGCACAATAGAAAAGAAAATGTATTTCAAAGGATTTCACTTAAAGTTACTTTGGTAGGTAGAAATGAAGAATATTGGGCTCTTAAGAAGCAGAGTAGAAGTACTTCTGTCTTCTACATCTCATTCTATATAGCTCTTTCATCCTCTATCTTCTCTAATGTGTACTGCTCTTCCTTAGTGACTCTCACAGTTACACTAAATCTCACGTTTTCATTTGTCTTCCCTAGAGACACTCTGTAGCTGTAAAGGTACTAGTGGATGCCTGGAGACAGAGTCCTCTAAAACACTTACCTGTGGATCTTACTGACATGAAAAAGAGAGGGGCTCAGGTTGTTCTACATATCTCTCAAATGCAGAAGATGCAGACCTAGAGACAGTGTGTCCAGATAGCACTCTATTTAAATTCAGGCTGTTCAGTTTAGACGAACAGAATCACAGAATTGTTTAGGATGGAAAAGACCCTTAAGATCATTGAGTCCAGCCATTAACCCAGCACTGCCAAGTCCATGGCCAAACCATGTCCCTAAGAACATCAATTAGTTCATTGCTGTCTATTCAGGTGATAATATTTCAGAGAAATATCTTTGACTTAAGCCAGTTGTTCAGAAACTAGCCATAGGCCAGGACATTCTTGCAAAGGGATTGGGATTCCTACTTCCTATTGTGCCTGTAGTTTGCACATTGCTGGTAGTTTGGGAAGCAAAGCATAAATCCGGATACAAAAATAATTCTGTGAGTCTTGGCTATGTCCATGACTGTCCTGCAAACTGTCATGTATTCGAAATGTCACATGGTACAAATATGTATTTGTAAATATAAACTATGTCTTTTCATACTACATCTCTGTTAATTCTGCTTACAGGAAAGTCAGACATAATAAATTATTCCTATTATGGGAAGTACCATAAGCATGAAAATCCTGGGTATTTCCTTGTGAACTAATTGTCAGTACAAGGGTTAACCCAAATAAAAATACATCTATTAGTTTTAACACAGATTTCATGGAAACAAGATTATGGAGTAATTCCAGTAAAATATGAGACACCCCTATATTTGTATTACCTGTGATTATGAATTTGAATCTGCAGAAGACATATAGTCAGCTAGAGCCAAGTACCATGTAGTAATTCATACTATAGCTCAACAGATATTCCCCCAAGCTACAGAGCTTCCTTCATACATATGAAAAAAAAAGCACATGAGAAAACCTCTAATACAACAAATAAGTTCACATAAATAGGGGTAAAGCTGGTGACACCATTACTCTTAATAAGAAATCCATAGTATTTACACACATATATATTTTAATTGAAAAATTTGACAGACTTTCTTTACATCCAAATCCAACCAGCATTATTTCTATTTAGAAGCTGATCATTTTTATCAATTCACCAAAAAAAAAGGGTGTCTGGTACTAAAGCAGCTCAAAATTGAGTCCTATTTGGATGGAAACTTTTACAGTAACACTATAGTTTCAGTACAACATATCCAGCTTTTAATCAAGTCTTAGAGTTCCTTTAAGTCTAAGCGATATTATAACTATAGTGATTGACAAGGTTACTAAATTTCAAATTCTGGAGCAAAGCTAGATTTGCTTCTAAATAAAGAGTAGCAAGAGAATATTGGGAAAATGAACAGTCAATAAAGACACAGGACTTAATCAATTTTAGCTTAGAGATGTTTTTGTTTAATATTTTAGAATTTTTTTTTCAGAAAAGGTGTATATTAATGTTTTCATGAAAGTCAAGACAAGGTAAAGATGACCATAGACTATTGTAAATTAATTCAGTAATTCATGAATTCAGAAATTGTGTCTCCCACACTGTTACATGCATTATTAGAGACTAAGGGAGTCGCAGGTCAAAAGGTTAGATATGTGATCCCTTTTTCTCAAATGGCCCCTAAGTTAGCTAGCCATGTCCCTGCACAGCACAGAGCTCCAGGCAACTGCCCTACGCGCCTCGTGGCTGAACAAGTGCTGCTGATGAGGGAGTAGTCGTTTACCAGACACTTCTCCGATGAAGCCAACGGGGCCATTCACAGCAGGAAGAGTCTGAAAGGTCAGTTTAACTACTATTTATTCAGAATCTGAATTCATATTTATACTACAGAAATATATACTGCAAAAGCAATGCAGCCTCCCCTCTCAGGTCTAAAAATAAATTGTAAAATCATATCTCTGCAGAGAAGAAAACAGAGGAAGAAATATTTTTATTGACACCTAGGGTAAGTTATGAGTTTAAGTCAAAACATTATTCCAAAAGAGAATATCAAAGATGACATCAAATGCATGAAACAACTCATTTCTCTCAAGAAAAAGCTTATAGAATTTCAGAAAAAAATATATAGAATGAAAACACACAAATTCAAAATTCTGCTGTTGTTTCAACCTACAGTCTTTTACATTTTGTGGTGTTGCACTTGGGTGACCAGGAAAGGTGGAGATTATTATACTCAGATAACCAGACCAAATCATCACAAAGTAAGTAAATTCAGACTCACACCTGCTGCTTAACTGTTTGCTTGCCCCCTTGTCTCTAGACATTATGTCATATGATTTAATAAGTAAAGAAAATCAATTTCTGGTACAAAAATGAACTTAGAAATGTAGTGGTAGCTCATAACTGCATTTCTGTGCTTTGCATCTCAGTCATCTCATCTTACAATATAGCTGATAAAACGTTATCAAGACCTTTGTTTGAGATTCTAGTTTGTCAGTCTGATGCCAAAAAAGATGTATTTCCCGCTTAATAATCCCTGTTGTCAGTATCAGAGTCCAGTGGATCTTGCAAAGGACAGTAATTAAATGGTTGGTAAATGGCTGAAACAGATTCTCAAAGCAACTTTGACCTGATTTGTACACTTCTTCAGTGATTTAGAAACACCGCAGTGTTGTACATATCCAGTTCAGACTTCATGGAGTAAGGACTATCTCTTTACCACTTCTCAGCTCCATTCTTAAAATCTGTCTTCAAAGTTTTTCAACCATTGTTGAACTGAAGTTTCAGTTTACACTGAACACTATGGGGCTGTGATACTTTAAGGAGCTTCATGTGGGTAAACTTAAGTAGGAGACACAGAAGCCAATATAAAACAAGGAGTTTGGTTTGTACCATGGAGTACATGGAAAAAAACATAAAATGGCATTAGTGTGTCCTCACAAAGACTACAGGGGAAAAAAAACCTCGGAAAGAGCTCTTTGCACAGACATCACACAGTTTTCAAAGCTGGTGTGCAAAGTATCTCCTAGAACAATTATTTATTGCTTTGCCATCTTCTAACCATGAAAATATCATAGTGTTGCATGTGTTGATACATCTCTATTCTTAGATAACCATAACAAGCTGAGAATTCTGTTTAAAAATATTAGTAGACATACTCAAACCACATGAAATAGATGTAGAAACTGTAAGTTACTATATTTCTAAATTAATATTTGTATAATACAAGTTTGTGATTAACTTCCATCCAACATTGAAAGCTTTATGTATGCTCATTTAACAATGTCAAGATAATTTTCATAGGGGAAACAAACAGTAACTTGCTGTATTTGTCCAACGAGTTTATTATTGCCATGGATCACATTAATGAACATATCATAAAGTTACAAGGAGTTGCAATAAAAAAAGAGCAGTTCCAACAATGTAATGTGGTCCATTACATGTTCCATGTGACAACTTTATTACTGCAGCAGACCAGCATAGCAATTACAAAAAGGATATATATTACCCATAACTCGTTTTGAGACAGAATGAAACAATAGACCAAAATAATACTGTAAGAACATACTATTCTATGACATACAATAATTATTTGAGTTTACAAAGTAAGAAAGGAAGCTACTGCAACTTAGAATCTGATTTTTTTTTAAAAAGTGGTAACAAAAGGAAATTTAACAATGGAAACATGACGATTATTGCTTAGTTATTATTGATGGCTGTTTAGTTTTTATAATTAGCACCTGAATTATTTTCTCATTATAGGTATTAATGCCAAAGATCAGAGAGTGCTAAGGTAGGACACAACGCTGATATACACTGTACAAACTCAAAATGACAACCTATACCCAAATGACCTTACAGTACAAATGAAAGAGAACATGTAACAGATGGAAAAAGTGTGTTAGGGAAGACATGAAAACAGCACAGGAAGCAAAGGTTTGGATTAATGTGTGATTCAAATTTTATACATTGTGACAGATCACACACTGATGCTGAGTTTTATGGAGGATTCAGATGAGGATAACTAAGTATCTGTGCAAATGCTTATACACATCTCTTCTCAAGCACAAGAGAAGGTACAGGTGTCTTCTAGATTTAAGAGGTATAGGTAATGGTCACTATGAACTTTGGTTCACTATGAATAAATCTTTTCATCTTTTCCAGTGTCATTTAGTGAGTGAGAGAACACATGTATTTTAAGATGCTAAATAAGAGGATTGAAAAAGCAAAATCCCAAATTTTAAAAACTGAGAGTATGATGCTTCTACAAATCTACTCAAAATAGAAAACCACAACACATGGTTATTTAAAAATATGTTTTAATTAACAAGTGTAAATCAGAGTTGATTACTTCTATTCGGAAAATCGTTCTCATATTTGCTTTCCATGTGTTTGTGTTAATACTAGAGTGTAAGTAAAATCAAGATAAAAATGCAAACAAATTACAGATATAACTACAATGATTAATTAGATTTCAAAGCACACTTACAGAAAATTTGAGACAGTAAAAACGAGCTAGTCACACATTTTTTAACAGATGGTGCTAGATAAGGTCACACAGGTATAATTGAGATCAGAATTTGGCCACTGTAGGAAGAGACCCTCTCGAAGAGGTGAATTTCCCCCTGTGTTTTCCATTAATTACTCAGTGCCATCCAGTCACAGTGTTGCCTGTTGTAGATGCTCTCAGTAATCCCTTGTCCATAGAAGTCTTTCTCTAGAATATTCCTCCAATATCACACATTTGAACAGAAGTTATCTTTGTGGTAACACTGATGTACTCTTCAGCAGCAGAGACAACAGTCTACTAGTATCACCATTTATCTTAGCCATAGTTTGTAAGATAACTGACTTGCAGAGCTGTCTCGGACAGCTGTTGCTCAAATTCTCCATAGCTTTCAGCAAGTAAAACAAGGGTTTTGTTGATTTTACACACTGTATCAGGAAGTAGTGCTCGCTTTGTGAGTTCTTCACACACAGCATAAAAACATATTAAATAACATTGTACACAGTAAAGCCTGGACTCAAGAATTTGTTTATTTCTAGCAAGAAGTCATTCACATTTGAAAGTCAGTTAGAAAGCATGCCACAGAAATCAAACCAAATGAATTTCTACATGAGCCTCAAAGCATAATGTTACGCTGTTTCAACTCATACAGCTTCTCTACAGCTGGGCAGGCTCAGCCTGCAGATGTAACCATCACCATCAATACCTTTCTTTGAATGACATCCATATTAAAGTGGTTTTCTTTCATAATGCACCATTTTATCTTGTTAAAAGAAAACCGTGTTTGAAAAATATCAATATATTTGTTTTATGAATGTGTTTGATTATGTTTTTCTTTTTATTACTAAATCAAGTTCCTGAAAATATTTTTCTCTGTTTATCTTCAGCAACATTAATTTGGATCTGTATTTTGGCCCCTTTCCCTTCTTAACAGCTTTACATCGAAATATGTAATAGAAGAACAGTAATATCAGAAATAAATAAGCTAACATCATCTACCTGAGTAAAATTTTCTCTAAATTACTTGTAGTTTTGCTTTGGGATCTGGCTGAAACCAAGGCCATCATCCTATTACTAAAGTCAAACCCAAGACTGTATTTTATTATTTTGTGACTTTTGTAATTCATTCATGGTAATCATTAAATTTCAAAGTATGTGGAACATATTGTTATAATAAAAATAGTATTACTTCAGGCTTTTTAAACCACCTGAGGTGCATTCACAATTTATGCACATCTACAAGCCTGAGCTTATCACACATGGGGTCCAAGTATCCTCTTTTAGTACAAATGCAAGACCAGCGACATTGCTACTAAAGTGTAATTGACTTTGGTCCATCATATATTGAAAACGAGTAATTAGGATGAGGTAAGAGTATTTGGAAAAAAAAAAGTATATTTTCTATCCATGTCCTCTGGTAGAAGCAAAAGTCACCTTTTTTCAGGTTGTTCTGAAATAATAGTTGTTTGATGATCAGTGACTCCTTGAATGAAATCAGCCCTGAACACAAGCTGCTGAATTACGCTTACAGCAGGCCAGTCTACAGACCTGGAAATTGTCGGAGTGCTATGGCAATGGGTCAAATGGCTTTAAAGTATTGCTTATGGTTTATAATGAAAACCTTAAATGGCAGCGGCAGAATTAAGAAATTACTTGTTAGATGTTTTATGATTTCTATAAAGCAAGGCTTTTTGTAAATTTTTCATGAAGTACTTGGCTGTGGTAGGTCCACACACCCTTCGCAGAAACATCTCTGCACCATAAGGCATTTGTGACAAAACCATCCATGGTAACAAGGTGGCACGTGAAGGTGATGAAAGTGAATCTCATGAGCATAGGTGGAGACTGCCCCCACCCCTCAACCCTGCCAACACAGCGCCCCCCCCCCACGGCTCAAAGCACACACTCCAGCACCTCCAGCAACCTCACCAGCAAGCTCCCCCAGCCTGCCCCCGCAGGCAGGCTGTAACACACATCCAGGTGCCCAATAAAAAAGCTGCATAAAAAGAAGTTTGGCCAGCAGGTCGAGGGAGGTGACTCTGCCGTGCTCTGGGAAGATCTCACCTCAAGTACTGCATCCAGTGCTGGGGTCCCCAACACAGGCAGGACATAGACTTGTTGGAGCCAGTCCGGAGAAGGGCCACCAAGATGGTTAGAGGGA
>VXAU01001804.1:210878-254647 GCA_013399695.1 Formicarius rufipectus
AAAAAAAAAAAAAGGCTCCAGTGTGACCTAATTGTGATCTTCCAGTGCCTGAAGGGAGCTTACAAGAACGATGGGACAAGACTATTTACATGAGCATAATGTAGTGACAGAACGAGGAGGAATGGCCTCAAATTGAAGGAGATATTAGATGTTAAGGGAAAATTAATTAGAGAGTGGTAAGGCACTGAAACAGGTTGCCCAGAGAAGCTGCTGTTGCCCATCCCTGAAAGTGCTCAAGACCACGTTGGATGGGTCTCACGAACAACCTGGTCTAGTGGCAGGTGTCCCTGCCCATGGCAGGGACGACTGGCACTAAATGACCCTCACGCTTCCTTCCAACCCAAACCATTCTATGATTCTACGAAATACAAACTGTACTTTAATCTGCCCTGGGACTCGTCCTTTGCGGGTGTCTTTACGCCCTCCGCGCCCTATGAAGCGCCGCCCCGATCGCGCCTGCGCCGCCGCGGCCGCGTGGTTGGAGCCGGCTCAGCAGGGGCGGGGCCGGGCGGCGATGGCGGCGGGCCGCGGCGGGGGTCGGGTGTGGGGGATGTTCGCGCCCCTTTTGCTCGTCCTGTTGCAGCCGCCGGGGGCCGCCTCTGCCGCCGCCTTGCCTGTAGTCATCAACACTTGGGCGTTTCGGACGGCTGCGGAGACAGGTGTCCCGGCGGGGGACCGGGACCGGGGCGGGGGCTAGGGCCGTGCCGTGCCGTGCCGTGCCCCTCGGTGCCGTCCTGGTGCGCCCCGCTCTGAGGGCCCGCCGGGCGGATATGAGTGTTGGCGGTGTCTTAAGGAGAAAGAAGATTCTGAGGCATGAGGGATGTGTGGCAGAGAGGAGTGGGCTGTGACGGTGCTGCCGGCAGCAGCGCTGGGTGCGGCGGGCCCGGCTCCGCGCCCCGCCTGCCCGGGCCTCTGGGAAAAGGCCTGCGGCGGCGTTCGGACCCGGAGCCCGCAGGGTGCCCCTCCTGGGGCAGGGAGCTCGCCCTCGCACCGCCATGAGGCTTGCCTTACGCTGATTGCTCTCTCACGCTGCGTGCTGGTGTGGCCTGAGAGCCCGCGAGCAAATGGTTTCACTTTCCACGCTGGGAAAAAGGCATTAAAAACAGAAACTAAACTCCCACCCAAACAAAAAACCGTCCGCCAGTAAAGAGGGGGTGTATGAACTGCGGATATGCTAGATTAAGGGTATACATCTGCTAATGTGGTTTGAACTCTTATGGCTCTTGGCACTGGTTTTTAAAGGTGCCTTTTGGAGATTCTTTTTTACCCCCCCCCCCCCCAAAAAAAAAAAAAAGTAGTTATGAATGTTATTTTTTGAGAGGGAGCTTTGTTTTGTGTTGTGTCATTGACAGTCGAAACAGATTTTCTTAGGCAACAAACTGGTTGTGAATACTGATTTAAAAAAAACTTGCAGATTATCTTATTGTTGAGTTGTAAATAACCCCTCACTATTGAATTATTGCTTATGAAATGGGTTATCTACAAAGCCTTGTTTAGGTCAGAAGTGAAATACATTAATGAAAACTGCGAGGCCCTTTTCAACTTCTGAAAGCTTGTGCTTAAGGCTACTCACAGCAGTAAAGGTAATGGGAATCAGAGCAGCACTCCTCACACTGAAGTTTTAATAAAGACAGTCATATGTGGAGTTGGATGCATGGTATTAAGTCTTACTTTTTCCTGGTGCAGGCAGCTTCCTGCAGTTGCATGCAGCATTTGTGATGGTGAGGCTTCTTGAGATGGTTTACTTCTGCCAAAATAAGCTGTGTTCATGTGCTGCCTGCCCTGTGCTGGGTCTGTCAGATGATGAAGTGCCAGAGCCAGCACAAGGAGGAAGTAGGACTGTGACTATCGGTGCCAGCAATCTCAAGCACCTTGGAAAATCTTGCCTGAGGTCCAACCTTATGAAATCTCATCTGTGCAATGCCTTCAGGCTCTGTATTCAAGTCGTGTCGTTTGGCATGCCTGTAATGTCTTACAAAACTGCACCATGGTCTAAATTCTAAAGAATAGAAGACTAAAGGTTAAACAGACAAATGGAACTTTGGTTTTGTGCTTATATAGTTACTGGTTTAGGTTTAGATCTTTTTATTCTGCAGCTGGATGCCTAATATTCTCATATGAAGCTTTTGAAGGCTGTTCTTTTTCTGCCTTTTTTTTTTTTCTTCTTTTTTTTTAAGGTGAAAGTTTTGTTTCCCCTTTCCTCCCAGAAGGGTTTAAACAAGCAGTGATAAAGTCATGACTGGTTCTTGGCAGAGAAGTTCCTTGATATAGAAAAAGTGTGAGGACTGTTAGTAAATAACAGTCAGAAGAAAAGTTTCAGTTCTCAGTCAGAAACAATAATCAGATATGAAAGGAAAACAATATTTAGAGAAATAATGGTTTATATTCTTTTGGTTATATTCGGACTCTATTTCATCTGTAAGTTGTGGCTTACTTTTGTTTATCCACTTATGTAGTGCATCTGCATCATGTCCGTCTTTAAAACATTGTTTAAAGCAGTAGTGGAGATTGCTTTCCCTGGTGACATTTAATTATTTGTGTTGCTTACAGCTTGGAGAGTATTAGAGTCAGGAGGTTCTGAGCTGGATGCGGTTGAGAGAGGCTGTGGTCAGTGTGAGATTGATCAGTGCGATGGGAGCGTGGGATACGGAGGAAGCCCAGATGAAAGTGGAGAAACAACTCTGGACGCAATGATTATGGATGGGTAAGGAAACTATATGGAGAAAAGAATAATCCCTGTAGTTTTTAGCACACTTAAGGGTTGTGACAGGATCTTGTTACTTTGGAACTGACTGTGGGACTAGTTACATGTTAACTCAGGGAACTAGGAAGAATACTTAGCCGACAGGTGGAAGGGTAGGTAATGGATCTTCACATGTAGGGCAGTAATCTAGTTCTAGATATAGCAGCTGTAAAGCAGATGGTTTGCAACACTGTTAGCTTTCCTTTTATGTTCAGTCCATAAGTATTTCACTTCTGGAGCAATTGTTGTCTGTTATTTATTTGCTGTTTAAAGCTGTCCTGGTTAAGAAGTAATTGGAAGTGTGTCATTCATGTTGCGAGTTTATGTAACAAAATAGTTACTCTACTGAAAATATTATTGTAGTTGGAGTTATTGAGCAACACCTCAATGCCTGTGAAAGGAAACAATATATGTAGGAAGTTTTTCCCTACTAATGTGATGCTATTTGTTTATGGCATAGAACAATTAGAGCATTATATTAAAGGAGCAAGGTTTTTGATTTAGATGAGAACAGATGTTGCCTAATAAAAATATGTAATTATTCTTGTATTTTTATTAAGTTTTAAATATTTTTTGTTTGCAGCAACACTATGGAAGTTGGGGCTGTTGCAGATCTCAGATATGTAAAAAATGCAATTGGTGTAGCACGAAAAGTTATTGAATACACTAAGCATACATTATTAGTGGGAGAGTCAGGTAATTATTCCTTTAATTGTTTCAAAGTCATACCCTTATCTTGAAACAGTTGCGGTTAAAATTTCCTTGTTTTTATGTTGTTAATACAGGTGGAAGAATTCCTTGACAATCATATAATAGCCAAATAACTCAGAAGTGTTTATTCACTCAGTGTGTGCATGTGCAATAGGTTTATTTTTAGAAGGAAAAAACCCTAGTTTTATGGCTTTCCCATCGTCCTAACTGCAAATATTAATTTGTAATTCCAAGGCTTTGGTAATATCACTGATGTCAAAGTTATCAAAGATGATTTATTAAAAGACACTGGAAATCATTAGATGGTGCATTTAAAACCCTGGAGTAACTTTTTCTAAGGAATGGCAAAAATAATAGACACTGTGGTTACTTTTTACTACTTTGGTATATTTTGAGCATGATTATTGCATTTCAGAGTTTAAATATTTTACTGAGAACTTGAATGTAAAAAATTACATTAGGGACTGTACTCTTAGGCACAACAAAAGAGCAATAGCAAACTGGAGGCTTAGCTGAGCTGTTTGTAGGCTGCTGTTGGTAGAATAATACCAGTTTCAAAATGAGATGTCCTTTCCAGAGAGGTATGAGTAGTGAGGTTTCTGGCTCACAGTTAAAAAGACTTCGAAAATATATGTACCTACTCAGAAAGAAATTTGAAGATAAGTGTGGAAATTGACATCTGACCATTAATGGTAATTCAAGTGCTTTGAAATTGGGAAGAGAAAAGATTCTTGAAGGAGCTAATGTGTACAGAAATAAGTGAAACAGCAATTTTTTGATGGAGTAAAATAGTGCAGTCTTGGGAGGGGAAGACACTGACATGTCAGAAGAGAGAGATTTGCGGATTCTGTTTTGAGCAGTTGATTATGAGAGATTTCAAAGGTGATACAGTAAAAGAAATTGATCAGGTGCTAAATAGTGGAGGAAGAAATACTCAGAAATACTCATTACCCCATCACTGCTAGTTAGGAAAATATTTTAAAATTTTGTTCAGTAGAATGAGCAGAAAATATAAGGGAAGTGGAGAAGCAGAAGTGTTAAAGGGCTGATCTACAATATGTTTTCCAACCTGAGAAGGTAGCTATTTCCATAATGGAGGCACGTGGACAAGATTGTTACACCGAGTCCTGGCTGTCAGTGAGAACTTCCTCAGAAGAAACTGTCTAGCAGTAGTGGCAAAAGAAAGACAAAAAAGCCAAAGATTTATCTGAGTAAAAATTTGAGATGGTGTTTAATATTAGTGAATTATTCAGAGCAGTGAAGGAACTGAGAAAGAGTGTTTCCTGTGGAAATTGGAACTTGAATAAAAGAAACTATAGTTGTCTTCACCAGGTGAAGATTGATAAAGAGAAAATACATTTAGACCTTCAAATGTGCATGTGAGAGCAAGAACAGTCTGTTTTCTAAATAAAAATACTAGATTTTTACCTGAAGAGCTAGCTAGAGTAGTAAACTCTTTTCATATAAATGTGTGTAGTCTCTGCAGGCGTTTAAGATGCAAAATTCCTTATTTTTCTCCCAATAACTAAATGGCACTTCTATTTGAATATACTTAGCGATATAACCCAAGAAAGTTTCCATGTCTCTTAAAATGGCATTTTTATGAGTGGTTGACACTAGAGAGGAGGATGCAAACTCTGGCATGCTTTAATTTTGATGAGTTGATAATTTTTACATGCATGACCTATACATTGTTCCCTGGAGTCAAAGTTTATTGAAAGTAGCATGAAATTTTTGTTTCCCATGTTAAAAACACTTTTGGAATCTGTTAGAATGCCATGCCAGCCTTCACAGTTCTGTTTACTTTGACTCAAAAAATTGAAATTTATGTATTTTATAACCTTTGGTATGTAGAGAACTTAAGGAAGAGGATGTAGTACAGAATCACAAAATGCTTGATGTTCATAAGGACTTGAGACCTTCTGGTTCCACCCCTCTGTTCAAGTAGGGCCACCTAGAGCTGGTTGCTCAGGACCCTGTCCAGATGACTTTTTGAGTATCTCTAGGGAGGGATACTTCATAACCTATGCCCGTGCTTGATTGCCCTCAGAGTGAAAAAGTGTTTCTTGTTGAGAGGGAACCTTGTGTTTCAGACTGTACCTACTGCCTTTGATCCTGTCTCTGAGCAGCAGTGAAAACAGCCTGGCTTTGTCCTCTTATTACCCTCCCTTGAGATGTTTTTATAGACTGATGAGATCCCACTCTGAGCCTTCTCTTCTTGAGGCTGAACAGTCTCAGGTCTCTCAGCTTTTTCTCATAGGAGACATGTAGCAGTTGCTCAGTCATCTTGGTGGGCCTTTGCTGGACTGTCTCCAATATGTCCATGTACTCTCCTGTACTGAGGAGCCCAGAACTGGACCCAGTACTCCATGTATGGCCTCACCAGGGCTGAGTAGATGAGAAAGGTCACATCCCTTAACCTGCTGGCAGCACTCCTGCCAGTGCTGGAGTCCAGCTTGCAGCATTGCCTGCTTTTGATACAAGGGCCTGTTTCTGGCTGGCATTCACCTTGCTACCCATCATAGTCAAGTCTTCTGCCAAATTTCTTTAGAGCTAGGTCTGCTCAGCATGTGCTGGTGTGTGGCGTTGTTCTTCCACAGGTGCAGAACTTTGCATTTGTCTTTGGTGAACAGCATGAGGTTCTGAACAGCATGAAGTTCTAAACAGCCCATTTTTCCAGCCCATCAAGATCACCCTGGATATCAGCATAACCCCCTGGTGTTTCAGCAACTCCTCCCAGTTTTGTATAATCTGCAGAATTCACTGAGGGTACATGTACTGTGCCCCAGGTCATTTGTGAAGATGTTGAACAATATTGGGTACAGTATCGACCCCAGTTACTATTATTAACTAGCTAGTTACTGGCTCCAGTTAGACTATATCACTGATCACAACGCTCTGAGCTTGGCCCTTTAGCCGGTTTTCAGTCCTCATTCCCTGCTCATCAAGTCCATACTTCATCAGCTTCTCTTGGGGGATCTTACAGGAGACAGTGTCAAAAGCCTTACAGAAGTCAAGGTAGGCAATATCCATTGCTGCCACCGCATCTACCAAATCAGTTATTTATCATAGAAGATTATGAGGCTGATCAAGCATGACAACCCTTTTGTGAAGCCCTGAAGACTACTAATCACCTGTGTGTCCTTCATGTGCTCAGAAATTATTTCCAGGGTTAGTTGTTCCACTTTCTTTTCAGTGATCACAGAGAGGCTGATTAGCCTGTAGAACCCTGGCTTCTTGCTGGTGGTGTCCCTTTTATTTATCAGATAGAGATAACTACACATCAGCTCTTGCACTATTAAAAGAACAGCTTTCTCCATTTATTGCCTAAATTCTTTAGGGTGAGTCTTAGAAAACTGTCAATAAAGTACATTGTAGACAATGTAGACTGAGTCTGGAGAGGGATATTCAGTGCAGGATGACTACAAATGAGGAAAAAAATTAACTATTTTGGTTATTGTCTACCAAGAAATTTTCTACTGTGTGTCTAAGAGAGAGGGAAGTTTCATAATTCACAGTGTGCCTGACCTTTTTCTCTTTTTCCCTATCAGTACTTAAACCAATAATCCAAATAAAAAGTTCAGAGAGAAAAACGAGCAGCTCTACCTCCTAGAATAGAAATAATGCTTCAAAAGTTATGAAAGAATTACTGACAAACATGCACAAGCACAATTTTATCTTACATAGAAAAAAGCAAGCTAAAAAACCCCAAACCCTGCCTGTTTGTTCTAGAAATATCTATTTAATTGAAGCTGTCAGTTTTCTTTTCCTTTAAGTGCTAAAGAGCTTTAATAGTGTCAGTTTTTAAGAAAAATACAGAAAGGCAGTCCAGAAATAATTCAAAGCTTCTCTTATTCTTGGACTAAATAAGTTTGTTCAGCTGTGTATTATAGTGACATTATTATCAAGGATTGATACTATAAATTCAAGCATTGGAACCTAGCAACTATATCTGTCCCTGGATATTATCAAAGGTATCTACAGATAAAAGATGAAAGAACAGTTGATCTTTTTTTCTTTTTCCTTTGTCTAACCATAGAAGTCAGTCTTAGAAGTGTAGCATTCTTTCACTGCTTGTGTTCGTATTTCTTTTGCTCCCTTGGCATGTACTTTAATTTTCAAAACAAGGGAGCTGTCACCCTTTAAACTGCAAGGAAGTAGTGTAATATGGTGTAAGCTGGCAGATTGCTTTCTTCAAGTATCAGTGTTTAAATGTTAAATGTTGTGCTACTATGTTACATACATTGCATAAAAGACTAACTTTTTAAGGAAAATATATTTGTATCATTTATTTAAATATTTCTGCAAGCCACATAGCCCAGGCCATTCTTGCTCTAAGCTGTGTCCAGTTGAGTAACAGACTGGAATTTGTTTCTCTTTCAATGGTAAAACTTGGATGTATTAACATAGTTACAGTGAATTGAAGAAATTTGATATTGCCAGTGAAGGGAGAATGTGCTACTGCAGTTGTACATCACTCTAATGGCTGATACTGCTCCTTGAAGACTTACTTCTCATCTCCATGAAGGAGGTAGAATTTCTTGATTTCTAAAAAGTGTAGCATGAGTGCATTATCATAAAATACATAAAATTGTGACTAAATCAATGTGTTTTTTTGTTCTTGCTTTTCAAGCCTCCCTGTTTGCTGTAAGAATGGGATTTCCATATGAAGATTTAACAACCCAGAAATCACTTTCCCTGTATTCAGAGTGGCTTAATAAAAGCTGTCAACCAAACTACTGGAAGGTACAGTGCAGTGGTGGCAGTGAAGAGGGGGTTTAGAAAGTCAGTAATGCAGCATTGCCTCTTCCTTTCAGCTTGTATTGAAGTTACACTTTACATGTGAAGAAAATAAGGTTCTGCTTATTAAACAGAAAAAATTTCAAATTACCAAGCATTTTGTAAACTTGGGAAGTATATGTGTCTAGTTCTTATTTCTTCGATCCTGCTGATTTTGACTTTGCTGCAACAGTGTTTTGGTGTAGGAATTAATTATTTTTCAGTTCTTCCTTGGGACAGGACTTGTCAAAATAAACAAAGCAGTGTGTGTATTTTTTGATGCATATATAAATTTTTGAAAGAAAATCTTACAGTAATAAGGTATTTAAGTAGTTAGTTGAGAGGCCTCATGCAGACCTGTGAATACATCAGATTAGTGCAGCTGTCCATTAAACTTGCCTGTTGTGGTGAGGTTGGCTTGTTTGGATGGGGTTCCTTTTGCTTTCATATGGTTGGGCTTGAGAATTTTCTTTATTCTGCCTATTTTTTGGTTTTGTTTTTGTTTGACCACTCAGTTGAGCAAAGGAGAATCTTTCATTTTAACAACCTAACTTTCTAGTAGGAAAAGCATTTTACTGTATAATACAAGAAATCAGTCTTTAAGCAAAGCAATTTTTGTGATTTCAATAAAGCTGTATGGTTTAAGTATTGGGCATCCTGTATGGCAGATTCTAGGTATTGATTGCAGTATTTTGAAATTTATCTGTATTGAAGTATAATATATTATTCATGCAAATCACAAAATAATTACAGAATGTGGTACCAGACTCTTCAAAATCCTGTGGACCATATAAACGGCCTGGAAAAGTAACTTACAAAGAAGAACAGACCATCTCACAAAGACGTTTTCATAACCATGATACCATTGGTAACAACTTTTGGTAACCCTGGTGCTGATTTTTTTTCCCTCATTCCTTTACAGATTAAATCATACTGATTTTAAAGAAAAGCATTTCATATAGTAATTGCTTCCTGTTCATAGTAGCTTCTGTTACTTATATGTTAGGACAGAATGCCTAAAAGTAGGATTTGGTTTTGTTTTTGTTTTTTTCCAGTGCACTAGCTTCACAGCCTCTTCCTTCATTTTTTTGCCCTTAGCTCTTGTTCATTGCCCTACTGCTTTTACTGCAGATACTTTGGCATAATTGCTTGGGCAGCTTTGGATGCTTAGAAAACTGATTAAGGTTTAAAAAAATAGTTTCATCTTGATTATGATGTCACAGACCAACTTAAAAGGCATTGCAGTAGTTGGAGAAATGAGTAAACAGTCCTGTACAAACCAAAAACAGTGTTTGTCAAACATTCATGAAACTTATAAAACAAAGTTTGCTTTCATTTTTCTGCTATTCTGACTTTTGACTAAATCAATAAATTTCTACAGAATTTACTATTCTTGAAACAATTTAGCAGTAGTAATCCCCAAAACTCTTCAGTTTACTGATTGAGGACTGCTAATTACCAAGCCTATAAATCAATTAAGGAGCAGATCAAAGGACTAAAGCAGTTACAGATTCAAGTCTTTTAAGGCTTTTTACTTTGTAGCCTTGAAACGAGCACTTTTGGTTTATTTTAGATTTTTCTCACTTTAGTAATCCAGAACTTTTTGCAATACCAAGAATTAGCAAGTTGTTTCAAGTGTGAATCTTTCTTCTTTCCTTCTAGTTCACTCTACTAATTACCAATTAATAGTCTAAAGAAGTCAGACAACCTTCCAAATCTTAAGTTGATAGCTAGCTTCCTTTACTGGGGTAAACAGTCTTCAATAAGTGCTGGAAAACTCAGAACTTGTGGAGTGTCAGGAGAGGCGAATCTCCTAAATACAATTAAGGGACTGATGTATCATTAAGTAGTCCTCCTCTGTTTTGTAGTTAATGACAGTGCTTTATATTAGTATTTGAAGTTCTCCTTCCCCATTGTTTTATATATGAAATGTCTCTGTGACTAGCACATTTTGAGAAGAGGCTTTGGAATGCATTTAGGACATTGGTACTATCTGATGCCCTTCCAGTTTTTTTGCAGAGGCCATAGAGTCAGTGCCTCTATGCTTTTAGCTTCTCCTGGTCAGGAAACTTTCCTGTAAGGAGGAGATACTGCCTGTTGAGGTCAGCTCTGAACGGTGTGGCAGTCACTCTTTTATATTCTTTTTTGAGTTCTTACAATACATTCTAAAAGTTTCCAAATGTCTTTTAAAAAGAGCTTGTTTTTCTTAAGAGTACAACTCTTGTATTTCAGGATATCAGTAATTTGAATAGTCTATTCTGTCTGATAAGCATAGTGCCCAATTAAATAAATTTGTTAGGAGTGTTTCTGAATATGTTTCATCCTGTTGAAAATCTTAGGTATGGTTGTAATTGGTGCGAATGGAACTGTTGCTACTGGGACATCTACTAATGGTGCAATCCACAAAATTCCAGGGTTAGTATCTCTGGTTTTACAACAAAAAACCAAACTTTTTTTCCCACCTTGTTTCCTATGTTAAGCTTGTTGACAGTGTTGTAAAACATTAACTTTAGATCACAGAATGGCCTTACTTATTTCTGTGCACTTCCATAAATCCTAACACTGAGAAACTAATTGAGTTGCAAGATGATTTGTGTTTGAGAGAATACTTGTTTTTCAGCTGGCTTAATTCACCATACAGAGACACAAATAACTGGCACAGTTGAGAGACAAGTTTTCAGGCAAGGCACCAGAGACAAATAAGCATTTTGCAGAGGTGCACAGTTTCCAAAGAAATACACATAAAATCAGAGCCCCAGGCTTGTGTTTTGTCTTTGAGATACTTTTTCTACCCAGTTAGTATTCTTATCTGTCAGCCAAGTCAGACAGCTTCTGGACTTAGCAACAAGTTATTGAACATATTAATGTCCCCAGCTGCTTACTGTTGCCCGCAGGCTAAACTTCACTGGCCTAACTATAGGCAGTATAATAACAAACAGTTGTGCATTGGAGGTGGATTAAGCCTCAGGTCAGTCAGGTTATCACAGATCACTTTTATTGGTAGTTTTAAGACAAGACTTCTCGCTGTAGTGGAGTGACCTCTTTGCCTGTTCTGTTCTCCTATGGATTTAATGCTAAGTCAGCTGGAGACAGTAAGGCTTACAAAGTTTGGTTTTTCTTTTCCATTGTTCACTGCAGCCGTGTCGGAGATTCCCCAATAGCTGGAGCAGGATCCTATGCGGATAGTACAGCTGGAGGAGCTGCAGCCACTGGGGATGGTGACATTATGATGCGCTTCTTACCCAGGTTTGTCCTTAGGGCAGACTTTGCTATCTTTCTGCAGCAAAATGTAGACTCAGCAAATTAAGTAATTGATTAAAAAGTCAGTCTAACTTGCTGATTGCTGAACTGGGAGTAGAGGAAGGAGCGGTAGGGGAAAGAACAGTAGCGGATCCAGGTTATCATTGTGATCTGTCTTGGGAGACAAATACTGCCGAGCTGTGAGCAAATAGGCAATAAGTAATGAGTATTTTTCCAACCTAGATGCTCTTTAACAAAACTGATTAGCTTTCTCCTCTAAAGTGTTTTGTTGTGTGGGAAATGAATATCATAAACTGCAGAGAGGATGAGGTGTGGGTCTCATTATTCAGAAGGGTGGGGAAGTGTCACTGCAACAATCCAATGTAATTACATCTAATTTTAAACTGGATGAAGTGTTTTAGTGCTGTCATCATGGTTGAATAAACCATGTAAAATACAGCCGTTTTCATCACTGAGTCTTGACAGTCATCCTTGTGGGTTGGTCTCAGCAGGAATGAGTTATGGAAATCCATGCTGAAAATAACGGGCCCTGATGCTTTGAGGAATATATAGAAGTGGCCTTCATATTGCTCAGGTGCTTTTTCTGAAACTCTGTCAGCTAAGAATGCCTGCTAGCTGTTGCATATTTACAAATGTCTTCAGTGAAATTCAAGCTGTTCCAAGCCAGTCTTGAAATAAAGGGCAGTTGACAAATTCATAAATTACCTATCCTGTCATATCAGATACCAACAACAGTAGTGAGCTGAGCTTCACTATGAGGTTAGTCAATAAAAACTGGTATTAGATTTTAGAAGCCTGAAGTGTTTGGCTGGAATGCATAAAACATTTTGTGTTACCACCAGTGGGTTTTAGAAAACAACTCGGACTAGATGGTTAATCACTGCTTCCTTGTAGATAAAGGTTTTTACTAATTCCATGTTACTTAAATTTTCTCAAATGAAAACAAGGCTAAAATTGACCCGTCTTAAGTGACTGAAGTGTCCAAATAAAGGGCAAAATTGCAAATATTTGCTGTCTGCCTTCTTTGAGATAGTAACTTCTGAGTTTTTGATTAGTCAAGAGACCCCTGTGAAATACAGTTTAATATTCAGATTTTCTTTAGATAAGTTGAATCTATTTGATTGTTAGAATCAAAGATAATAGTCTCAAAATGCAGGAGAAGTTCTTTTCTGCAGTACTTTGATAACACCTATAGTTAATACTATCTGTACATCTCTTAGTGTAGCAGGAGTTGGTCTTGGTACATGCATCTTTCATCACAGCAGTTTAATGTTCTTTGCTTGTAAATTATGTCATGTTGTCATTTAATCTTCAGGTTCTGAAAAAAAATGGCAACAAAACATATTTTTTTACCTCTGAGGACATTTTGGAAATGCACCTGATTCATCTCAAGCATCTCCCATGTAGTCATTAGTCTAATGATACTGTAGATTCAAAGAAAGTTAATTTTGATTCTCTTTCGCTTAGATTAAGATATTTTTTAAATTAGTTTGCAAACAAATTGAAAGTGGCTCTAAGTTTTCATCAAAACATTGTACCTTCATATTCATGAAAGAAAGAAAATGTGTCAGTTTTCCAAAACCCAGATGTTTTCTGAAAGATTTTTTTTTAATGCTTACTGAAATCAATAATTTATCAGTATAATGTAATACTGGAGGTTAGTTTTTTTTCTAAAAATTGTCTTGACATTAGCGTTTTTGAAAACTAACATCACATCTAATATCAAACTTAATAATGCAGTGTAAAATAGAAACCACCAGTTCCTCAACTGATATTTTGCTTAGTGTCTTCTGCTGCAAATGATCAGTTATCTGTTTGCTTGGTCCTGCTATAGAATGATAGATGGAATGGATGGCATCTTGCAGTTCCTTTTAGTCCTATTTTTAATTACTTTTTATTTAAAACTAGAATGATAATTGCCAACATGAAGGTGGCATAACAATTACTTGCCATGTATTTTCATTATTCAAAGAAATGAAGGTCTCTTCAGTGGTATTTTAGAATATATAACCTGCGTATGGCTAACTGTGGTTAACTATCTGGGTATGGGGTTGGGTTTTGTTTTTTAGTTATCAAGCTGTGGAATATATGAGAATGGGAACAGACCCAGCAGTAGCCTGTCAGAAAGTTATTTCCAGAATCCAGAAGTATGCTCCTAAGTTCTTTGGTGCTGTCATTTGTGCCAATACAACTGGAAGTTATGGTATGTATTTTGCTTTGCAGACAAAGGTGCTTGACCCTGACTACATAACAGAAGTACAAAACTGAAGGTCGATTTTAAAGCAGAAGTATTTAATTATTCTTTGAGGACTGCAGTAATACTGGCCATCCATAGTACTAAATGCTGGTTAGCAGGGCAGCTGTGTCCTGGTGCAGACTGGAGATACTGTAATTTTCCTTTGCATTTTGATGTCTTGGACTTTAATAAAATGTATGGAAGTCTTAGCAGAAATGAAAGCTATGTACAACTTCCATGCGTTCTCCTGGACTGTGTGGGATTTATTTGAAGGTTTTAAAGTGGAATTTTTATGCCTTCCCTGGGTATGGCATAAGGAAGGGAGAGTCTCATTATTAAGCATGGCTTCAAAGCTCTTCAAGAGCAGTCATTGTGCCAGGCATCTCATTAGTAAGCTCTTAGATCAGTAGGAAGTACAGTTTGCTAATCAACATGGATTATTTAGTTAAACTGCTTATTGCTGTTCTTTGATCTCTTACTTCCCCTAGTTCTGTGTTTAAGAGATTAGTGTTGAAGGAACTCATTAAATTAATCAGGACTGAGAGAGATCTTTTCCTAACTTACCTTACATTTTTGAATTGTATTATAGGGTATTAATTGCACTACAGCAGTCAGTAGTACTATATTTTAACTTAAATACTGTCAAGATGTCTTGGGTTAAACAGATTGTAAAAGAACAATTAAATCATTGTAGCAGAATTAGTAACTGAGTCTTTAGATGATAAAATATAATGACAGAGACACTAATCCCAAATGTTGCATATTATAATTTTGTTTTCTTTCTTTCCTAGGTGCTGCATGTAATAAAATTCCAGGATTCACTCAGTTTCACTTCATGGTTTCTAGCCCTTTGCTAAATCAACCAAGTGAGCAAGTAGTAGATTGCATTTAATTTCTTTTGTCCTATTAGCATCTCAGAAGAGGAAAGTGCTAAGGTTCCCCAGGTGTTACTTTTTTAAATGGCCATTTTGAGCATCTAATGGCTCTTATGGTCTGTTTGTTTCCCTGAGAACTGATGACTGGCTGGAACTATGACTCTGCACAGACTTATTTCGAGAATGCTTAATTGTCATTCTAAGGTTTAGTCCACGTTTTCTTTTGAGAATAAAATTGCATAAAAATGCTGACAAGCAAGGAAAGGGTATTGAAGAGTAGAGGAGACTATTTCAAAGCCTTATTTAAGAGATAAGCATCTCCCTATGGACCATTCTAACTTGTTTTACAACAGCTGAGAATACATTTGAATACATAGAACATGAAAGCATCCCTGGTAGTACACACCTTCAGAAATACTGGTTGACTCTGACTGGATGTGAAGACAATTGGAAATCTTCTGTCACCTGTTTTTCGTGGTGGAAATTAATCGATTTCCTTGGCATTAATGTGCTGTGCATTTCCTGTAGCATATTTATCCCTGCAAAGGAGCAGTTGAATACCTAGAGTATGACAGTTACCTACAGCTTTGAGATTTGTCACTTTCTGTGTCTAGAGACACCAGGATTCATTTGTAATAGAACTCCAGCATCATGACAATTGTTCCATAGGTATTTGAAGGTCTGTTGGATTGTTCTCTTGATAGCCTGCTGATCATTTGATTGAACGTGCTAAACTTGAGCTAGGAAAAGGTAAAAAGGAGGAGCAAGTAAAATGAGTGTGTCTTGTCACTTTAATTATACTTTGTCTACTTGAATAAAATCAATGGATAATAAAAGCACAGCTTAATGTAGCTTAATTAAGGTGGTTTAGATGCTTAATACCTTAAGAGTGATTGTTGCCTTATGTTCCAAGTTGGTATCTTTAAAAACTGGAAAAAAACCATTCAAACTAGAGCAGCTGTTTTCAATGGCCTGCTGCTGAACTTCATCAACAAAGTGATTTATTCAGAGGATTCACTTGCGTCACTGGATCTCTAGAGCGTCATGTACTACAGAGTTCTCTGCAGGCCACAGCAAGCTTTTATCAGAGAAGATCCAACTGAATATATCTGTAGTGGTTTAAGATAAGTTTTTCACCTGTTCTACCTTCTGCCGTGTCTGCTCTGTCTTCAGTTCACTCATGCAGTCAAGTACAAATAGATTAATAAAGTCCCAGTGATTGTGACTTTGAAGATTGTGTTGTGAATTATAAACATAGGAGGTTCAGTACTTGGAGCTGAGCGATAATGTCTCTTACTACTGCAGCTGATTCTGCCAGGATTCATTTCTGAAAAGTTGGGAACATCCATGGCTTGCTTTCCAGTGTGCTTACATCATTCTGTGCTAGCTAATGCATGCTAGTAGACCCTAGGAGTATGCTGTAACAATGTACTTTGAAGTCACTGTTGCAGTGCTGACTTCATGGGTAATCAGCTCATCTGGTTCAAGCTGGTTCACAGCTTGCTGAACATGAGCCAGCAATGTGCCCAGGTGGCCAAGAAGGCCAATGACATCCTGGCCTATGTGAGCAACAGTGTGGCCAGCAGGACTGGGGAAGTGATTGTCCCCTGTACTCAGCACTGGTGAAGCCGCACCTGGAGTGGTGTGTCCAGTTTTGGGCCCTTCGCTGCAAGAAAAATGCTGAGTTGTGGGAGCATGTATAGATAAGGGCAACTTAATGTTTTGGTTGGTGAAGCATCTAGAGAGTAAGTCATATGAGGAGTGATTGAGGAATCTGGGATTGTTTAGCCTGAAGGAGGCTCAGGGGAGACATTGTCACTCTCTACAGCTACCTGAAAGGAGGCTGTAGCCAGGTGGGGATTGGCCTCTTCATCCAGACAACCAGAGACAGGACAAGAAGTGGCCTCAAGCTGTACCAGGGGAGGTTCAGGTTGAACATCTGGAAGTATTTCTTCACTGAAATGGTGTCAGGCATTGGAACAGGCTGCCCAGGGAGGCTGGTGGAGTCACCATCTCTGGAAGTGTTTCATAAATGACTGGATATGCCAATTAGTACTATGGATTAGTTGGCATAGTGGTGTTTGCTCAAAAGTTGGACTCAGTCTTGGAGGTCTTTGCCAACCTTAATGGTTCTATCTTAATTACTTGTCTCCATGAGACATAGATATGAATACATGTGACTTGATAATGTAGGTTGCTTTGTGATTATTATTTAGTTATGAATGAGATAGTTTGTGTAAATTGTTTTGATATGTTGTTAATTTGACAATATTGACAATGTGCCATTGTGATGTTGTAGGCAGAATTCTGAATTTAAAAAATAGCATGCTTAATATTTTGTATTAAAATATTTATTTAAATGTTATTAGTGATGTTCTGTTATGCTTAGCAGACACATTAATTTTTTTAAGAAAAATAAATACCATGTACAAACTCTTGCCAGAAGTAAGCAAGACCTATGACATTTTCTGTTGGGGCTGCAAAAAATATCTTAATTGTTTTCCATTTCAAGGAATTTTTTATTTTTAAGTTTTTACTATCCAACTTTTACTGCAAAAAGCAGAAAAAACCTACACAGAATATGAATATTTGCAATTTAGTTAACAATTGAATGCATCCTGTCTGTAAAATTGTGGGTCTTTTTTAAGTTCATTAGCTACATTAGCCTGCTTTTTTTCTATTTCTCAAACTTCTTACCAAATTAATATTTCATGTGAAGTAGACAAAGAATCTTAGCCTCAACGATCTGACTAAGAAGTGTCGTGTTTGCCATTGCATGGCATCAAACTGTTCTTTAATAAAGTAGTGTCTGTGAATACTGACAATGTGTGCACTTACTAAAGAAAACTTCCCTGTCATTTCACCATTTGTAGGTTATGACTGAAATGCGTTCTTTCATCTGTAACTGCCTCAGGTGGGGAATAATTCAGAGTTTCAGAGAATTCAAGGTTGATTCTCAGATGGAAGCTCCAAATAATACTATATAAACTGGTGTGAATCTATTATCTCTTCACAGAATAAAACCAGTGATGCTGAATTTCTGTTAGCATTTGTTGTTTGGGTTTGGTTATCACATGACTGCTTTAACTCATTAACAGTGCTGCTCATACTTGTTTTGAAACACAGAATGTGTGCAGGATTTCAGTGCTGTTATCTGTAGTCTCTGTGTGTGAGGAAACATCAATGATACAGTTAAATTTGCTCTAGCTCTAATATACAGTAGGTATGTTCTCACTGAGAGGTCTGTTCATTCTTGTTTACACCCTTTGTATACTTGCCAGATAGACTGCAAAATATATTTTGACTTCGAATTCTGTGCGTTGCTGTGTTATTATTTTGATTACTAGTGTTGTGTAAAATACAGAAAATATTCTGTGAAAAAATATTCAACGGCACTTGAATTTAGTTGTGAATTTGGGTTGCATTTTATATTTCTACTTTCTAAGAATTTATCATTTAAAGATCTGAGAAATCAGAAATTCCCTTTAGCAAGAAGTCCAGTGGCCTTAGTTTATTTAATATTCTTATATATAGATTGGGAGAACCCCAAGGTGTTATTTGCCCAAGTCAAGTATAGGGAGATTGTTATAGAACCTAACCCTCCCAAGAGGAGAAAGGCTTTCTGTGAAAAAGTGCCTCCTTACATCTGATCTTATGACTGCATTTTGAGATTACATTTAGTCTTTACAGAATGGCAGGGTAACTGAACAGGAAAAATGCACTGTGATACTCTGACACTTAATTTTTTGGCTTTTGGTTGTTTAGAGTTTCAAATGTTTAAGATACTTCTCTGTTGAAGGTTCTGTAACTTGAATTCACAAACGTGTATAGTCTCAGTTACATTTGAGCTTTTTGTCAAAAAATGACAGCTTTTTGTAATTTCTCCCTATTTATTAATTTCTTGTAAAAGAAATGAAATTACATAGTTACATCTAGACATTTACAGGTTACAGTAGTATTTCATAATATTATGTGAAGCAACCATAATATTAGATAAGCTTGTTGTTGCAAAACTGAAATGAGAAATATAAACTAAGTAATTTCTCTGTTACAGAATTTTAGGTTCTGGGTGTTTTATTGCTTGAAAGTCGTACAAATGTTTGCCTTCATGTTAATTTTCACAGGTTTTGTTGCCACATTCATTTTGCTCATGGCCTTCACTTAAATTGCAGTCTATTTTATCTGTTGTTTCACAGGACCTTGACAAATTAGATTGTTTTCAGGACTCCTTCTTCTCTGGGATAAATAAGGTTTTTCAACAAGTTGTTTTCATTTGTAACCCAAATTCTCCTGCATGCCTTCTTGCTCCTCACTCCTACTCCATTGCAAAGTAATTTCATCTCAGGCTTAAATTATATTTTAGGATTTTTATAAGGTTACTGTTGCACACTGCTAATGCCATTTCACAAAAATTTCAAAACTCACCTCCAGACCAAATAGATACATAGCTTACACTTTTGTTACAGCTACAAAGTACAGCAATTTGTGAAGTTCTCTCTGGTCTGTCTAAAGCCTTCTTCCTTGTAAAGGCATGCTGCTTTTCCTACCTCCCTCCTCTAATCAGAAGAATCCTAGTGGTGTTTTTCCTGTTCTGGTAACATTAGTACTTTATACTTTCTTCAAATGTGTAGTTTATTGTTTTCTAAATGTTTTCCCTGTAATAATTTGCTTTCTTTGATGTAAGCAGAGCTGTCAGAACAGCTTTCTTGACATATTCTGACTATACTCATCCAAGTTCAACTGTTAATTAATTTTCTTTCTGAAGTTTACTTCATACATGATGTGGACTGTGTTGTATTATTATTTTGTCAAGTACTATTTGTCAGGGAGGATCCCACTTCTGCATACTTGAATTCTTAAAGGTGGCATAATTACTCAAGCAGTAGATTCCAGTGTTGCAATACTACAGATTTAGAATTATACTTAGCTAGATCATGAATGCTTACTGTTCATAAGTAGATGCTTGTTGGTAAATATGGTTATTTATTAAATACAATGTGACAGGCTGTTTGAAAATAAGAATCGTTATGCTGCTAAGTTAATACTGCTCCTGGATAGTCATGAGATAAATTCTAAGACAAATTATCATAAATATGTGAGGATTATGGTTGGGTTGGCAGACTGATACATAGGGAAGTACAAAGGAAGTTAAACTTTGAATAAATTAATATTTTCAGCTACAGCACTTTTCCTGAGCATTGAGGAACAATGTAGAACTGACAGTTTCCCACTTCTCTTGTGTAATCAATTCCTTAGCTATGTGTTGGGTTTTTTTCTGATGGATTTGCAGTAATAGATGTAGTAAAATATTATAAATCAAAGGTTGGATGTAAAAAGTATTACAAGTGTAATTCATATACAGTCAAGTGTGTTTTGCTAATTTGGTTGTTACTGAAGACTAATTTTTTATATTAAAAAGTAGAAATAAATTACATTGGAGTAGTTGCAGTGGCAATGAACTGTAGCTATTTAAATACAGTCTGTATCCATTCTTACAAATCTGTCAACAGAAAAAGTCATGTGATCTCACTCCTCAGCAAGAGTTATGACAGTTTTTGTTACTGCTTAGTGAAAGTGCTAGCCCCAAAAATCTTTAGGGGTAATATCACCTTGTCACGTGAGCTTAAGGATGTTATCAGCCTTTGATTTCTGTGGTGCTACTTCTCTGTCTCTGCTGTGTCTCTTTGCTGAAGGTTACTGTTCTGATACCAGGACTGGCACACCAGGATGTGCTTCATGCCAGATCCAGCAGTTTAACCTCTCTGACCTCCGTCTGCACCTTGGACTGAGAATAGCAATTGTCTGCACCTCATTCTATCACCTCTGCTCTGGGGTTTGTAACTTCTGATCCAAGAGCAACAACAAACAGCTCCAGGGCAATTTGACTGCAGTTCTTTGCTGGGGAGTGTGCATCAGGTATGTATATTATACTATCCTCATTTCTGTGATTTGAGCTCCAAGACTCAAGTTACAGGTGTGGTAATCCACAAAAAAAATAACTACTGAACGAGGTACAATTAACTGATAGTGAAGTGCTGAAGACAAGGTTTTAAGATTTTCCTCTCTCTCTCTCGGATGGTTTCAGCTGCCCCAAAAAGGTTGGTACTACCCACATCCTCCAGTATGTGTTCCCTCTTCAGTTACACAGTTGGTTCTGGTAATTGTGCAGCTCCATAAAATAGATCAATTTTCTGTCTGGCTGAAAACTTACTGTTTTCTTTTCCAGATTGTGAGTAAGCAAGCTGTTATGTTCTACCTTACGGCCACACAGCTGCTAATACCAACACAAGGTAGACTGCAGGAATATTGCAGCAGGGCTCTGAGGAGTGTGGGAAATGATCCAGCTGGTGACAGCACGTACTTAGTTTGGCAGGAGGAGACTGTTCAAAATTTTCCTGTAGACTGAAATAAGGTCCCTGTCTCTCTGCAGGTTTTATGATTCAGTCCTCAGGCTAAATGCCTATCTACTATTTCTCCCCAGTAAGATTCAGTAAAAGACATGAGAAATCAGGATTGGAATCCAAGATGCTAATTACTTCAGGGAGCATTCTTACCAACAGGCTATTGTCACGTTTCCCATATTCTCTCTTCTGTCATGTGACTACTTAGTCATATACCATAGGTTTCCCATTTTCAGAATGGGAAAGTGCAAAGTCCCCATAAAAGTTTTTTCTGATCACCTTCTCTTAAAATGTGAGTTTGAATTTCGGCTGACTGAGTAGGCTTTACAACTTAATCTTATACTTCAGAGCAGCTCCTGTTACTACAATGCTTTATGAAAATGTGAACACTATGTATTCAGTCTCCTTGACTGGCTATTTAATTGAAAGTCACTGAGAAATGTGCTTTGTGTTAACACCAATGTGTTTTGGACAGACTATGATATTGGACTCTTGGGGATTTCTGTCACAGGGTTGTCTGGTTACCAAATCACAGTTTTAGGGGAGAGACAATCACCAGTATGCTCAGTGGAGCTAAGATAACTTCTGCAGGCACATTCAAGAATAGAGCTATAACCCTGTAACTTAATTTGAAAAATCAAGACTCTTTCAGACTTGAGAATAGAAGTTTGATCTTGCATAAAGTTGTACTTTTATAACAATAATGTAGTGCCTAACTATGAGAAATGTAAGTGCTAATGCCAGATAAATATTACAACTGTCATTTATAATTATAATTTTTGTACTTTGGTCAGGCAGCTATTCATAGTATGACAATCAGTGTCAACCTAACCATTATGTTCTACTTTGTAGCTTTGATTTTTCCAGACTTGGAATTTGGGAAGAACTTCAAATGCATACTAGAATTTGAGGCAATCTGGTCATATAATAGACCATCACCTGTAAGTGTCTCAAAAGTATGTCTCTCAGCGAATAACAAAATCACTGAACAATACAGAACTACTGAAGCCTTTAGTCTCAGTATACAAAAAATAGAGTGCTCCACCCTTAGAAAGGAAAAAACTTATCCTTTCTTGAGAAAATCCAAAAGAGACCTAGGCACCAGCGTCCAACATTCTAAGCTTTATGAGGACCTCAATGCTTTGTATCAGGTGTTGCTTTCTGTCTTTGTAGGTATCCCACATCTCTATGTTTTTCGGTTAGTGGGGTTGCATAAAATCAGCAGCTTCTAATATTAGGGACCTGACAGGCCCTCAACCTCTAGTCATTCTCTTCTAAGCCCTGGCATTGTTGGAAAGACCTGCTGACACACTGAGAGCTGCTCAGCAGGCATCTTATTTGAAGAGTCTTGCCAAACTTCTGGAAAAAAAATAAAGTTTTAGCTGTTAGCAGTTAAAATAAAAAAAAAAAAATTTAAAAAAATAATTAAAAAATTAAAAACAAAACAAAACAAAAAAACCAAACAAACCAAACAAACACTGCCACCAACAAAAAACAACCAAACAAACAAAAAAACCCAAACCCGAAACCTGAACATGCTTCCCCTGCTGCCCAAAGCTCAAAAAAGTCATTAAAAACAACACCCCCCAAAATTGCTAGATTTGCTCATGTGCCAGCGAAGAGAGTTAGGGACATCATCTAGCAGGTCCACAAAGGAATTATAGAATAAATTACTATGTCATCATGGCAAAAAATTTATGTGAATGGACATAAGGGACAATTGGAGGTTATTTCTGTTGACCTTATTGTCTGGTTGCAATGCAAAAGCTTATTTGCAACACCTTGGAAACAATATTTTCAGTGGACACAAACAGTATTCTCTAGCTTTCAGTAAAGCAAGATAATTCTGAATACACTTGACTTTAAATAGATGAAGTTTTAGTTAGGTATACTTTCATTTTCAAAGTTGAATTAGTTGTGCTTTTTTAGAAAATAACAGCTAGTAGTTCTTGACTTACCATGAGCAGAAGTAGCCTGCTGCCAGTTGGTGACTGAACCCACAGCTCTGCCACAGCAGTAGAAACCAAGAGGTGTAGATTTTTTTGTATGGGTCATTCTTGTCCCTAGGAAACAATCCCAACCTCAGTTACAAGTTTTTCTTGTTATTTTTTCAATTAAGCAGCCAAAACAATCTCTAAATGTAGCCTGGATATAATCACCTACGCTGTCATTAAAAGATTCATCTCAATCGGCACAGTCTGCTAGGTGATTGTCACCTGAAACCTTGGAATTCACCCAGTGACTAGTATTTTTGGCAAAATAGCCGAGTGTCTTAATTAATAGTGCTATCTCAGGAACGGTCTTTTCCAGTGTTTATTGCCTACAAAGCTGTCAGTCCTGCATACTGTGTTAATTTTAAAGACTTCACAGCAGATACAGCTAAATGGGTATATGTAACATAGGCTTTATCTGGCTTCTGGAGATTAAAGTAACAAAGTGCTTGAATTTTTTCATGTGCTTCATGTATTGGTGTAACAATAAATTAAGTTAATCCATCATATTCGAGTGAGGCTTTAAACTGAATTTGAAAGTAATTGGTTCTAGGTAACACCCAAGCCTAGACTGTGTAGAGCAGTGAGGAGGAAAAAAAATTGTTTGAATTGCAGTTGATAATTGTTATCAGGGACTGAGTTCACTAGTACCTAATTTATTATATTCAAACTAGCATCACATAGTAATTTGGTAAATCAAGTTTTAGTTTAATAATCATGCTACCTTTTATTTATTTTTTTGCTTCCTTTTGTGCACTGTAGTTTCATGGTTTTATTCTCCCCCACCATAACTCCACCTTCTATTTTGTCCCATAACTGCTTTTCTCCTTTTATTTTCTCCTTTTATTTCAACCTATAATAGTTTTATTTCAACCTATATAGTTCCTGGTCTAGTTTATTGAAACAAGTGACTATTAGAAAAATATAAATAGTGGAAACTTCTGAAGATACTCTAGTATCTGCATACCTGAATAGTTTTATGGCAAAAATTTCTTGTATGCTTGCGGCTTATTCTGCATTGCTATGTACAAACATGTGAAGTCAGGCTGTAGAGTGATTCTTTGAATGGTTACACCTTGCTTTGATCACTTGATCTTTGTACTGGTCTCTATGGCAATCCAAGAACATTAAGTATCCTGTGTGAAGACTATGTGTTTAGTACACTACCACTGCAAAAGTAAAATATTTTTCCTGATGTCTTTATGTACATTTTTTTTTTTTTACTTCTAATACCTTTTCAGTGGTTTCATATCTCACAAAATCTAAAAGCTTCAAAGGTAAGTTTCTGAAACCGTATGTCCTTATTGTGTACTTGCTGTGCAACATTGTTGCTATTTTTAGCATCTGGCAGTAGGTTAAGCTGCTTCTGGTCATTCTGAGTAATTTATGGGGGAAAAAAAATTGGCCATTTTTAAAATAGAGAATTCAATTTTATTTAAACACAATTTTGAGAAATTGTGATACTGTAGTCATAAATATATTTGTTCTGGTCTACTTGAAGTCAGTTCATGTTTTTAAGAAAAGCATTTCCTATAAGGCTGCTTTTATATATGGGTTTTTGTTTTTTATTTGTAGAACCTTGTTCTATTTATACTCTTTTAGACAGATTAAGAATAATTACATAGTATTTTTCTAGTGAAGATGAAATGTAATATGAAACATTGCATGGATTTCTAGGTGAAGTTATATGGTATTGCAATACTAGGTAATGACTGAACTTGCTGAGAAGTGGCAAAGACAGTGCAACTAACATGAGCTATCAGAGAAAACAAAGGATAAACTATATTCTGTGTGTACGGTAAGGTAAATTAATAACAGTACAAGCTTTTTTATTATCTAATTTCTTGTTTGTACAAATGGATTTTAAACTTGTTTGTCCATTCAAGTGTTGAGTATAATTTTTTTTTATGTTATCCATCTACAAAGCCAAGTATTTACTTACATGTTATTTCTCATTTACAATCAAAGCAAATTGCACTATTATACTCAAGACCACTTAATGTGAAAATAACATCTTTAAAAAGTTCCCAACAACTCACCATCTTTGCCTTTAGTGGAACTTTCAGCAAAAAGTTTTTTTCACTTTCATGGGCTCTGCAGTGTTGCTATAGTAATAAATTTAACTTTTGTATTGCAGAGTTGCTCTTCAAATGTAGTCTAGATTTAAAATTGAAATTGAAATTTTAGCTTCTGTTTGTACCTTGTAACTTGAGGGACTTTTTTTCAAAACTTTTATTTGTATGTGTAAGAACAGCCTGAAGTTCTAGAACATATTTAATAAATCAATAAGTGCTTGAATTTTAACTTCTTTATTAAAACCTCTGGGGTTTTGCTGGTATAGAATTACTTATGGTTTGAGAAATGTAGTCTGAATTATTTTTATGAAAGGTTGTACATTGTTTTTTTTTTCTCTTGTTGTTCTTAATGGACATTACCTTAGGTTTGAAATAATGTTAGCCTAGGCCAATATTCTGCTTTTCAACAAGATCAACTACTTGGAGCAAAAATGCCTTGCAAATGCTACTTAATTGGGTGAGGGTGGTAAAGTGGGTGATCCCTGAGTGGTGCTGCAATGTGTTTTGGTTTTTCAGTGTTTTGTTTGGGTTTTTTTTATAAAGCTTTAAACACATTTTCCAGTTCTTCCTATGTTGAGTGGGATTTTTCTTTTCCCATACTACAGTGTCCTAGTCTCTAACAAATTATGAAGGTTTTTTGCTTAACAAATGAATGTGCTCACTGTCGTCATGATTCCTGTGATAGAATGAGTGAAGATGTATTTAAGGTAGCCACAAGGATTTCTAAATCTGTTTTCTGCAAAAGCATAGGGTAGACAATTATGTAAACATTTCTAGATTTAAAGGTGTGTAAATAAATGCTTTTGATGAATATGTGATGCTCAAGCTGCTGTGGTAAGGCCTTTTTTGAATAAGGTATCTGGAGCCAATTTGAATCTGCCTGAAGCACAGACCAGTCAGCAGCATTTATACATAGGCTTTTTTCAGTCTAGTGAAATGTGCAGTTGGATTTACTCATAATCTGAGATTAAAACTTGTTTAATCTGAGCACTGAGTAGTTGGATTGCAGTTAATTTGTTTAGATGATCTAAAATACAGATGGAGAGTACAGGTTGATGTGAAAGACTACACACTCATAAGGTATCAGACGTAGTCAAATGGGCCTGCTCCTGCCAAAGCAGAGGAACTTTTCCCTTCAGTGTTCCTAACTATACAATTTTGTCCCATATTTAAGTCGTGCTCTGCTGCTCTCAGTGCCTTCTGAGAGGTCTCTCCTTACTCTGCCATTTCACTGTTAAGGTCTCACCTGAAACCTTAGAAGACAACTAGTGTTAGCATCTTTTCACAGTATGATTAAATCACATGACTAATAGCAGCCATGTTGTTGAGGTTGGTTTTATAATAAAAAATTATAAAGCATATAAATCAGGGACCTGCACTTTCTGTAGCAACAGCAATTCAGTAAGTTAAATAACTAAAGCACTATGTTTAGACAATACTGTGTACATTCAGAATTCTACTCACCTCTAAGCGTGCTTGATGCATTTTTAATAAGTTTTTATTTGGAAAATGATTCTCTCATTGGTTTCTCTCCTTAGATTGAATTTTATTTTGTTGTTCTACTAAGATAAATTATAGCATATTTCCACACTTTTCTAAATGAGTTTTGAATCCATGTTTTGAATATTCAGATAAAAATTGGACATAATAGAAAATCTTTCAGGCATCAGAGAAATAAAAACCAGATGAGCAACATATTAAGTTACATGAGATGCTGAACTCTGGCTGTTGTGAGCAAGTTGAACTGCAGAAAGGTACAAGAAGAGACACTGAAAAGAATTTTAATTTTCTAGAGATTTTGTTCAGAGATTTTGTTCACAGTTACTGTGAAGTCTATAAAAGACTTTACAATACCTTTTGATTTCATGTGAAAGATGCCTAGCAACTAATGATGAAGATTCATACAGATATTAAGGAAGGGACTGCATCTTCTGCTTCTTTCACCGTCAGTCTAAAAGATTCTTAGGTTTTCCATGCCAGAAGAACAAGTGAGAACAAGCACCCTTTTACACTGGAAGGTGGATACAGAAATAGTTGTATAATTGAAGAAGTCTGTAGTCACAACTGTGACATAGTCATGTCTCAAATCTTCAGTGCATATTTTCAGTGTAAATTTAGTTTTCCCTCAGTGAATTACTAATATAAGTTGTATTCTATTCATCTATTTGCTGAAATTGCATTGATACCAAATGGTAGTTGTGCATGTATAGATTAAGAAAAATGCATGTCTGTCTTTACAAATAGCTGATTATAAAAGTACTTTAAACAAGGGTATAAAGACATGAAACTGGACATTGTCTGTTGATTCTAAACTGAATGGCGCAAATTGGAAAATAAACATTAGTTTCAAACTGAAAAATATACTCTGCCTAAACTTAAACTGTAATAGTAACTAAAGTGTTACCATAAAGCAGAAACTGGGGATGGCAGATAGAATTAGCATTTTCTGAGTACAATTTTTACTTCACAACTTGTGTGACCTTGATTTGATGTCCTAAAAACTGTTTTGCATAGCATCAGAGCTGAGTCCAGGGGCTTCATGAAAGGTTCATTTTGTGGTATATAAAACTAAAAAAAGTGTTTTCAGCTCAAGTGAAAGACAGGTTTCTGTTATGAGTCATGCTATTACCATGTAGTGTTAATGTCTAAAAAAGCTCTCTAAAAGTTGTACATAAGAGTGCTTAGAAGTCAGCTTCACTGGAAGTCACCTTTTTATTACAGAACTGCGATTATGACCTTGTTTCAGAAGTCATCTAGTCAAAGGAGCTTATGTGAGCCTGTCAGTCCTAACAGCCTCCTGGAAGACACTGGTAATAATCCTGTATTGCTTAGTTGTTTTTGAGTACAGGTCAAAGTAACAACTGTGTCAGAACCCTAAGGCCTTTAGAAAGGGCTGTATTTTTAAAAAGGTGATTTACATGCGCTTTTATTAGGAATATAAATGACAAAAAATGTCTGGGATACACATTTCCCTCTTTTAACGTGGGTCTTGTTATTCTTTTTATCCTTCACAGTTTATTGTGTGCAACACAAGTCATTAAAATGTGTAAGCCAGATACAAATCTGAAAGAAGTGTGTTCCATCACTTGCACTGTAATAGATGAATCAATATGAAAAAATAAAAAACATTTGTAAGCCATTATGCCGAAAGCTGAAAATCAGGACTTTTATCTTGAGCAAATAAAAGGTATCTTTTCAAGAACTGCCTACTGTTTTTGCACCCTTGGTTGGAGTTTCTTTTTGAAAGTTGAGTATGGATCTATTCCAAGATAAATTTTGTTGCCAGCTCTTTTTGGCTAAAAGTTTTATAACCAGCTGTCAGCCATAGCTTGTTAAGTTACAAAGTGCTATCTTCTCCAGGAGAAAGAAAACAAACGCTAAAAGAGAAAAACAAAAACCAGTGTTTGCAAAGGCAGTAAGGTTTATAGAGGCATCTAGTAAATTAGAATTCACTGTCTCTTAATGTCCTACTTCCCTTAAGTGTAAACATGTCAGATTCCTCCACATGCTAGTTCACTATGATAAGCTCAGGGTATCCTTACCCTTTTTTATTTCCCTATCTGCATTTTCTAACCCTGTGATGTTATACAACTAGCATATATAGCGTATAGCAGAATTAGGCTGATACAAATATGCCACCCCTTCAAAACAGAGTTAAAAAAATTTAAAAAAACAAAACAAAAAACAAAAACCCACAAAACAAACAAAAAAACCCCAAATAATAAAACCCCAACATATATGTTCAAGAAATACAGGAACAGAAAAAGTGATTACAGTAGCTAACAAAAGCAGTTAATCCTGTAAAACTTGTGTTATATGTAAAAAGATACTCACTTCTTGTCTGCCTATTAGAAAAAAAGGCAACATAACTGTAGGAGGAAGGAGCTACCAGGATTGGAGAGACGTCTAACCATGAACCTTCATCGATGGATAGACAAGTATGTGAAGAGGACTGGACTGTTTTCTACTATACTGGACTTTGTGTTTTGGGTTTTGTTAAGGGTTTTGCGGTTATACACAATGTATAATTCCCTATATGTTCTGTTTGCTGGAAAATTCCTTCTTCCCTCACGGCCTCCAATTCTGCTCTGTGATTGGTTGTTTTTACTGCATTACAGTATATTTATTCCCTATATGGTTATTCCAACCCCTTGTTTTGCATGCTCCGCCCTAATTCTACACCAGTTCCACCCTCTTCTGGAAAGTTCTAGCTGGACTCTATAAAAGGCAGAAGCCATTTTAATAAACTGCCATTTCTGCTTCACACCTCAGAAGTGTGTCTTCTTTCTTGACCTATTGTTAGAGCTGCACAGAATAACCTATTATTTTTCAAATGTCAAAGTTTGAAAAAGCAGTTTATCTTCCAGCTTCAGTAAAGTCTTTACATTTGTAGAAGGCAAGTGATCAAAAATTGTTGTATTTCTTAGTTTTCAAGTTTAACTGAACTACTGAGGATTTAGTCCTGTGCAAGACATCCCAAAGCATGTACAATTTAAAAATGATCAAACCCTTTATCATTGTAAGGAATTGTACAAATACAAGTGGGGAACTGGTTAGATAACAATTTTAAAGATTTAGATGTGTAAGCATAAGCTAGCAGCAACAATATTCTTGGAAAAAGAAGTATATTAAAAGATGACAGTGGGGAAAAAAATCAGTCTTCATTATGTGAAGTATAGCTTGTTTTGTTCCGAGGTGGAGTTCTGGACCTCATGAAAGAAATATATTAGTTGGAAAGAGTCCATTGAGCAACATAAGGATTACAGTTTCTACAATCTGATTATTTCCTTCACATAAGGGAAGTTTTGAAAGATTTCAAAGGTATCAAAGGTTACTGAAAAGAGGAATAAAAAAGCCTCTGAATTTGTGCTGATTAGGAGAATCACTTGCACAATGGAACGGGAGATTTAAACTGGACTGAAGTTCCACAACTTTCTCAAGAGAACTGAGTAGTCCTTCCCTGTTAAACAAACAAAACCAAAAAAAACAGAGGTGGGGAAAACAATTCTGAGGTATTTACTGAAGGATACGGTCATTTAGAAGATGCTTTTGAACCTGTTTCATCCAGATCATTTTTGGTGGGAAGCAACAGTACTTCCTATTACTTTCTTTAAAAATTGATTGTGATTCAATAATCTATGAAGCTATGGCCATATCTCCATTTATCCCATTTTCTTTGTTATCTATAGTACATGCTCCTAAGATTCGAAGAATTCTGTTTCTGCTTTATTTCACATTTGGTAGCTTAGCATATTTTATTTACTTTTCCCCTTGATAAGTGATAAGACAAACACATAAACTGAGTTGTAACCACCTCAGAGGCATGATTTTATTATTCATTACAAAAGGATTGGGAGGCAAAAGTGTTCAGTAGCAACAAGAAGAAAGCATTCAGACTTGGATATAGAGCATGTAATTTAGAAAACTGAAGTCATGTTCTTCATTTTAGGGCAGGTTTGATCTAAGCACAATTAACTATTATAACAATTGAAGTATACAGTCCATTGCTGTCTGATTTTAAGCTCTGAGTAAACAAAGCATGAAGTATTAATAAAGCATATATTTCTTATTCACTTTTATTAAATATATGTTTGCACTCATAAGTCTACCTTAGTAGCCCACACTACATGAAAAAAGAAAACAGCTTTTTTTATTAGAAATACAACAGTATGTCACAATATATAGCAAGCTAAAATATTTATTTCAGAATCTCAGGAGGCATAAAAAGAGTGTTTAATGTTTATAGTACTATGTAAAATTATTCTTCCTAGATATGCCATTCTTTATGTTGGAGCTACTTTACTAATTAACCATTGAACAGGGAAAAAGTCAGAACAAAAATTACAATGAAAGTTGTATGCACTTAAGAGATCCTGAGGAGCACGTAACTATAACATCTCAACATCAAGGAAGAATCTGAATACCTGGCCCATTTTTTGCCCATTGGAAGAAGCCACACTGTTTTTCCTTCCCAAGAGGGCACACAAAAAAGTTCTTTCCGTTATTGGGACCAATCTTCAACACAGTCTTCATAACAGAGCGCTTGCCATGTTTACAAAATGGAAAATCCAAGTCAGCCCACTGCCAAAATAATGAATTCCATATTTTAGAACCGGTAAAACAGACCCACACAGCATGTCCTAGAAAAAACTCTTCATAATTGTTAGGAAAGTTTTATCTCTTTTGTGATCACTGACTTTAGATTTTTCTTTAACATCAATTGCAACTGCATGCACTTTGACTGGTGTAACTTTAATTGATGTTAAGACATAGTTTGCTTCAAATCAAGGCATTATAGTTGTTGTGGACTTGAATTAATCTTTTAACTACCAGATAGCAAGTGACTGCCAGGTCACTTACCAGGTCAAACTCTTCTTTGACACATGCATTCATTGCAAGGAGCAGCGGCCACCAGCTCCAACTAGGAAGGTCAGGTTAGGTGTTAGTGCAGCAGTGGGAGCAGCTGCCCAGGCAGATTATAGAATCTTTACCCTAAGAGGCTTTCAAGATTTTGGCTGGACAAAATAGACATCTAGGCTGATGACTAGATCTTGCTTTCCATAGTCCTCCTTCAAGCAAGGCACTAGTCTGAACAACAAATGCCTTCAAACTAGTATTTCTGCTATGCATGTTTTGCATCACAAGGAAGCAGATTAAGAGCATTTGCACAACTGAGTAAGAGAACTAAAACTGTACGTTTCTAATTAACATTACAGTCTAATTTTCAATTCAGCATGCAAAAGTATTTAGAAATACCCCAAACTTTAAACAGAAAATATCTGTCTGCAATTACAGATCACTGAGGCAAGGAGGCTGCAGGAACAAGTGCTTATTATAGAACAGACCCTGAAGTCTTGTCTTATACTTACTTGAAAGTAGTCACACCGAGTTTCCCTGGGTAGAGGACAGGAATAAAACTGCCTGCCCTTGTTTTCTCCATCCTTTCTCACAACTCGGAGGCTGCAGAGACGGCTGTGTTTACTGCAGCGAGGATGGCCCGTGCTTAATGTACAAGTATCATCTGTCATATTAGCTTGAGATGCACTGTAAGGACAGATTACAAAACAATTCCTGCTTAACGTTAAAGGGATTAGCAGCCAAAGAACTCTCTCCTACTATTACAATAGCTCACTCAGTGTACTTTTATACACAATGACAGCAAAAGAACTTGTTTCTCTAATGCACCCTATTGCACCTTTAAAACTGAATGATTGCTAGTAGTGAAGAAACAAAACTATGCTGTTCTTTAGGTGTTATACCAGTTCTCTTCACCATGTTTTAAATTATTCTGAAGTACTCAGGTTCATCTGCAAATTAATAAATACTACCACTGCTATTATACTCCCCACCCCAAATTCCGACATGGTCTAAAAGAGTCTCAGTGGGAAAAAGACCAATACCAAGTCATTACTCCAGGCTGAAGGCATTTATATGCTTCACAGAAAAGACTCACACTCTCTTTACTGAAAAGTTACAGTAATGTTCCAAATCATATTTGGACAAGTAGTTCACCTGAGTGGATAGACAGAGTTCTCTGAATGGGACAAAGTTTCTTTCTTCCTCATGATAGAGAAAGTCAGAGATTGTCTGAATGCAGCACACAAGGCTTCATTTAAAAACAGTAACAAGACTAATGCTCTGAAATGTATCTTTCCAATATATTTACAGAGTAGAAAAGGAGTGAACAAAGAAAATATTAATTCATTCTGGTCAAGTTATAGTCTTAGGAATTTTATGTTCTCTTCTATGTCTGGACAATTGCAATCCTGCAGACATCAGCAGTTTTCTTCCAATGCCTCATTAATACCCAAAAAGATAAAACCAATCAACAGAATTTTATTGCTGTTGTCTGCCTTTTACAGAGTTTTTTAAACATTTAAGTTGATGACTTGCTAAAACTACCTGTTACCATGATCGATAGAGTCTCATTTCTTCCTTGCACTCCTCTGTATTCTCAGTTATCCTGCCTACATTCTCAATTCTGTAGTCCTCTACTGAGAGCACAAGAAGAAATGATACTCATACAGTCTGGCCTGGCTAGTCAGTGAAATCCTGTTTCAAAATTGGTGCTTCAACAATGCAAGAAGTAATTTCTGTAATTCAGAACAGACACATGACCAGAAATTTTGTAGGGTATTTTTAGTATTTCACATTCAGCCTGCATAATTTCCCACTGTGACATCTACCTTACACTTCCATTATTGTTGTGTATGTCTGCCCAACCTTCCTTGACAACCCTCACAGATTCTCACCTTTCTCTTAACTAGGCAATGAATGTGTCTGAACAGGGCTGTGTAAGAAAAATTCAGGATGGGCAGAGCAAGTGGCTATATATAGGTTTTGGATGGCAGTTAAGAGTGAAAACAGTGAGGGGAAGTTCATTCAAGGTATCTGTACTGAGCTTGCTATCATGGAAGAATGTAAAAAACTAGTAGTTGATAAACAACTTAGAATATATTCATTCAGCTAGCTTCCTTTTGTAATTTTTCAAAACAACTTCAAGATCTAAGCAGATGGCAACTACAGTGCTAAGATCAGACACTTCCTTGGGTAGAACTGTGCTTGTTGACCTATTAAAGCTATAATGTACTATTCCATGGGAATAGCTGAACTATGAACAGCTGTTTAGCCAACAGCAGTACTGGCCAGATGCCAAAATCAGGACTTTCCAGTGACAACCTAGGTCATTCAGTGCTTTTGAAATCATGTTGAATTATGGTTGGCTTAGAATAAGTTACCTCTGGCAGACATCCAAAGACAACACTGTCTGGGCCCAACAGCACAGTATTCCATTAATCTTTGGGAATAAAGTTGGTTTATGGGATTATAAAGACTTGTTTTAATTTTAGAATACATACCTGATTGCTATATTATTTTGGTGAATTGAGGGTATATGATCAGTTTTCTGTTTTTTCTGTATGTGTTTCAAAGAGACAGGTTGCTGATGGTAGGACAAAGCCATAGCAGTTATGTGTGCTGAGCAGTCCTTGCCTGTGCTTCCCCCTGACTGGTAGGCATTGCTTTGGATCTGTTTGCAACTGCTTTTTGGAGGGACATATTGACAATGTCCATCAGATGTTCGGGTATCATTTCGCAAAACAGCTTTGTTACCAAGATCTGTTAAGACAAGAGTTGTAGTTCCAAATGCAGTCTTCCTATTGATCTTTATTTCTGTGCTTGGTTTTCTGAAATGATTGCAAGGGTACTTCATTAAGTTTCTGTTAAAGGCTGCAGAATCTTCAGCATTCTCCATCTTTGGAACTAAGGGAAAAAATTGTTAGTTATAATCCATCTGTATAGCGTTAGACATTGCATTTCTGATCTGTATTCTTAAGTCGTCACATGGAGAGTGAAAGACTAAATTTACAATACCATCTTGAAAGATCTCAAAACCTGTCACAGATTAGATATAGCACCAAATTTCTTACACTAAAAAAAGGCTCATGTACTTTTGGAATCATGTAAAACTTGTTTCAAGGTGACACCAATATTGCTTCAATAGGACCAAGTGTTAACAGTACTCTGGAAATGAAAGATATGGGATGATTAACCTTGCAAAACTGAATTTGGCCCAAATACAGGGATTAAAATACTTAAATTTTTCAAAATAATCTTTTATAAACCCCTGCAATAGGCCTAACAGAATATGGTACATCCAAGCATCAATTATCCATTTTTAAAGTATTATTTTACAATTGACATAAAAAGGAATATTCATTTGTTGTGTTTTCTAGTGTTTTCAGGGTTCCCATCCTTACTAAATATTTTGCACATTCAAACTTATTGATCCCTTACTGTAAGAGGCTTTAATGAAGCAAGCAGTTCAGACATTTGCTTTGTGTATATTTCCTGACATGAACAACAGCTCCTTCACAGAATCAGAGGCCTGCCTAGTGAGCAATAATCACTCCAAAAGAGTGGGTATAATTTATTAATGCCTACTTAATATATAGGAAGTCTGTAGGTAATCTCTTTCCTGAGAAAAGGATGAAAAGAAAAACTGTATGGCATCCCTACGTGCAATCTTTTGAAGTAGCTGTGAAGCCACTGTTCACTGCTGACAGTAATTAATTTTAGAAACAATAAAAAGACAAACTTTTTTTTTTTAAATAATTTTTCTAATACCATCCCACCAGGTCTAACACCTCCTCAAGTTCCAGACCTGTTTTCAATAATAGCATATAACTAAGCAAGTAAAACTTTTAAGTACAGAAGGAACAAGATTTTGTTTCACAGCTTAAAATACAGTATTTGTGCACATGACATTATATATTTTATGGTCCAGCTGAAAGTATGAACTCCAGGGTGGTAAATCTAATTCTAGAAACATTAAAATTTTCAGGGTTCTGGTGCTGAATTTTCAGAAGAATTATGCAACATTAGCCTGCACTGACAAAAACTGTCATGTAAGGCACAAAGATGTACTTTCTTTTATTGATTCCAGACCTGGGGAAATGGACTTCAGCTCATGTGAGATAAGAGTTTCACATACATCCCTCCATTCATAAAAGGATTAAGCAAGGAAGCAATACTTAATGAAGATAGCAGCATTAGAAGCTCCAGCAAGAGACTAACAACAGATTTGGGTAAGAAGTCCAGAATCATTTTTACTCTGAACTTGGAGGGGAAAAAACTAGCCGCTGAGAAACCAGACATCTTTATAGAAAAAGTTACCAAAATATACTGTTTTTGTTCACATGAAAGAATGATAGTTACTTTTTCAGTCCCTGGTGATTTTTCATTCAGACTTGGGCAGCAAACTTTTGAGTGATTTTAACGAGAGTTGAAAGAATGGTGATGTGCCCCAATAAAAACAAAGAGACCCAGAAGACACTTATCTATAAAATCCCCCTCCACATGAAGTTGGAAGACACTTTCAGGGTGTAAGACAAGACAGTTTCCATGACTGTCTGTGTAAGTTTTCCCCCAAATCTGACTTCAAATTAGCTAAAGTTATATAAATCCAATTCACAGTAAGACACTTCTACAGTTCTCAAAACTACATCAAAACCACAGTCCTTCCCCCTTTCTCAGTACAGATGCCAGACGACCCTTCAGTACCTTCAGGCCTTGAAGTCAAACAGGCATCACAGATTTCAGCAGAAGGCTTGTTTGTTAGGGTACAGCGCGTACACGTCCACTCCTCTTCAGATTTCTGAGCTACATGTTCATTAGAACATGACCCCCTGCCATATGCCCAGCCAATTAGGCTATTTCTAGCTGGCAGTTTGCTGTTGAACAAAAGAATGATGTTAGCATTTTCTGATGTTCCTCCTACAAATTGCCTTATACCACTATGTGCCGGGAGGCACAGGGCCAGAGAACAAACAGTACACAGTGTTATGCCTGCCTATCATAGCCTGGACAGCATGTCATGGTTCAAGTTTGATTTTTTTTTTTCTTTAACTCAAGGGCAAATCTTTGCAGGTGCTGCAGAAGTAATACAAATAAAAATATTTAAACAAGAAATTGACAGAAATTATTAACTGATGTACTCTGCCGCACAATGCATCAGCATCTCAAATTCCCTGCCATTTTCAAGTACTGCTGCAAAAACTTGGTGAGAAAAGGAGATTGTTTCAGGCTTTTCCCCACTCCCTTGTACAGAACATTTAGTGACAAACGCATTACTGGATGAAGAACTGTTTAGAAACTGAACTGCAGAAAGTCACACAATCTAGCAAACAAATTTTTGTTCCTCTCAGTTAAATGTTACTCGTAAGTCCACAGTGTTATCCTAACAGCCAACAACACTGAAAGCCTTAAAAGTTAGAAAGTCTCTTATGTGCCACCATTTGCTAGAAAGCCCTTTAACATGTAGGAACCTGTTCAGAATTAAGGATCCTAGCTGTGACTCACAAGCCAAACCAATACTCCAGGTACCTCTAAATATTTAATTTTAATGATTTTCCTGCAAATTATAGTATGTCAATTCTTCTATGTCAATACACTGATTTAGAAGCACAGTCACCCTTTTACAGTCAATACATACTACTAGTTATCTTCTCATAGTATTCAAATATTGACAGCATGTCAAATATAACTTGACCTTACCTATTTAGTAAGTTATGTATGTAAATTTTTAAGTACTATGTTATCAATCAACTTATGGTTGGTAAGTCATCAAGTGTTTTTTTCTCCATAGCTTTTGTGCAATTTTTGGAGACTGCAATTTTTGCAATTTTTTTAATCCTAAGAATTTAAGCACTTCAATTAATAATGCAAATGCTGTAGTTGGGAGCATGTGTGTGACACTCCTTTGAGTTATCATTTATTCCAAAATTATCACTCTCCATAGCAGATTGGATTTCTAAGGTAATGGTAGATATCCACTACCACCACAACAGAAAAACTAAGGAAGGTAATGAGAACTGCTGACATACCAGAGATCCTGGTCTGTCAAGAGATAGAACAGACATTACAGTAGCATTCAGCAAAACACTGTGGCTAGATAACAAAATAGCCAAAATATAAATGCTAAAATGGGTATTTTCACAGTATTAGATCAATTGCTCTATTCAGCTAACAGAAATGCATTATTAGACTGAATATATTCAGCATCTCATGTTTTGAAGTTTAATGCCATGTTGTCCCTCTGGTTTGTCTGTCATGTCATAGTCCCCAACCCCCTCCCATTTCATGAAATGTGGAGGGAAAGAGTAGTTTTAAGATTCAAGGTACATTTGGATTTGATGAGGTAAGCTTATAATGAGTATTTTCTTCATTTTTTCAGTTGAGCAAGATCATAAGCTACTTTGACTTGACCCAAGAACCACTGGATTAAATTCTACAGTTTATGATCTGTAAAGTCAGTCTGATCACATGGGTTCTTCTACAGTCTTCAAATGCAAAAACCTTGGAATAGCAGATAAATCACTTGAGCTATATATACTTTTACATGGTAATAGTTACTGCATACTGCATACTATTACATATAGTTACTGAAAAAAACCCAGTAGAACACAAAGATGTGACCATTAGGATAAGGACAACACATGAAATTACCTTTTTATTTTATAGCTATCATTACCATGTTTTCCACTGAAATACAGCACTTTTTCTTTACTTATTTAAAAATACAATAAACCCCCAAATCACTACTTGTTTTAGAATGGAGAGATTTTTATCTTGCATTGCTTTCTAGTAATCTGACCCAACGGAACACTGCTGTCTTCATACCCTTGTGCAAAATATTTCACATTATTATTTTCTAAAAATACGGCAGATTGGGGTTATCAGCATGTGAAATATTTATCTTCCATGCTTGAATTTTCTATATTTGATCTGCACTCAAAGGTGATTTTTAAGCTTTAACCAGAATCCCTTCAGCCATCTGAGTCTTAAAAGAAGCTTGAAGCTAGGAGTGGGATTTGTGTGATCTGTAAATCTTACCTAGAATATATATATACACACACACAAACAAAGGCAAAGTTTCCAAAGTGAAGCAGTATTTTATATGAGATTGACAGAGCTCAAAAGACAAAATTTTGAAGCCTCAGAGGAAAATTTTCAAGAATAACTTTGGTATCTAAGTCTGAATAAGATGCTTTTGGAACTTTTACCTTTTGTGATATCAAATGACTTTTCTGCTCTCATGAAATAAAAGGAGGAAAGCTGCTGCTAGCACAATTTATGAGGAACTGAAAGTGTCTCTGTGGCACACCTGTAGCAAAAGCTTTTTAAAACCGATGAGGAGGAAGAAAAGAAAAAGTCCTAAGCCCCTACAATCTTTGCTGAAGTTTTAGTTATCCTCAGTATAACTCTAAAGCCAGAACAAAATTTCATAGATGCACAGCTGTGAAGGGGCTATCCTGTGACAGGAGAGGGACAAATTCCTATTTTACGCTATTCAACTCAGTGTGTGTAGACATCCAAACCCATTATGTTGATAACACCAAGAACACGGGGCAACTTTTCCACTGAATTAATTTCAGTGAATAATTCTGAGTAGTCTAAATTGTTTTATAATTCCTACATTTGATTAGAGTAATAGGTACTTCATGATAGATGGGATCTTTCAAAGAAATAATATCAAAGAATCAATGCTTCTAATAATTTTTAAATACCAACAGCCAAAACATTTTTCTTTTGCAAGGTGTCCTGTCTTCATCTGGCATAGAGTTAATGCACATCTGAAAACGGATGTCCTTTTACTATACAGCACTTTGAGGTGCCTGAAAGTGTCACAGAATCACCATCATACCTAAGACTGACAAGCTGGGGATCTGCCTTTTGACATCGGGAGCAGAAGTAAGTCATCCTGTTATTCTCTCCTAAACGACACACAGTGATGCTCCCTTTGCACTGACCACAGGCTGGGCGCTTGTACACTCTGTAGTGCCTGTAGAGTGGAGATCCAGTTTTGCGGCACTAAAACAGAACACATAAAAATCCAAGTCAGTGACTCAGTATAAATTTTATGTGAGTCTGAAGCTAAAATAAAAAGAAAAAAACCCCACAAACCTCCATAAACTGACAACTCAGTGACTCAGAGGTATTTAAGGCACACTCATTAGGACTGTATCTGTATTTTGTATTATTTTATGTAAAAATTGACAAATCAGGTATAACAACGTGTGTAATTCTCCACATAACAGAACAAAAGATAGAGGAAAAAAAACCCGTACTAGCATGGTGCAAGCAAAAACATGCTAGGGGTGCCCTGAGTTCAGTTGGACCAGCTAGCTCTGATTCAGCACCAGTTGTCTGTGGCCTGGCATCTGCAGAAGTTTTCTTGAAGAGCTGATGAGGTCAAATCAATACAGCATAAAACCCAAAAATAAAACAAACATAAACCACAAAACTTTCCCTCACCCCTAGAAGAACAAAAAACACAGCACCAAGCCATCTCAGACCTGATGCTACAATCTGGGTTAATCAGCCTTCCCAAAACATAAAGAACTGTGCAATGCAGAAATATCCCAGGGATTCTGTAAATGTTGGGTAGTGCCCAGCTTCATCTTGGCCCCGGCCATGCCAGACAACTTGGTTCATGAAAAGCCACTTGGCACTATGGTGAGCTCCCTAGAACCTGGAAGAAACTCGTATTAAATTAAGCACAGTACAAGCCCAAGGGCACAGTGACCTAGAGTCCCCAGACACCCGACAGGCAGGTACATTTCATGAGACAATTCATATAGAGTAGGCATAGACATACTATAGCTAAAAGTGGTAAAAAACAGACAAGAAGAGCCCAGCAGAGATGCATCCAACTGAAGAAAGTCACACGAGTTTCTGCACTATGATCTCAATTTCTTGGGCTCAGTTCTAACAATACCACAGCTGGCCCAGCAGTACCAGCTCAGCTCTGGCAGGGTTCAATAGCTCTAGCTCCATAATGTATGAAGACTCTTGGAGTTCTCCCAACGTACAGGTGTCTTTGAGCACAGCGTATTTGCTTCTGCTGTGCTCTTAATTCATCAGCCTTGCTGAATGAGAATGCTTGTGCTGGTACAACCTAGTAATTCAATCAGAAGGAATTAATAATATATATATAGTCATGAATATTCACAAGCAGTTTGCTTTCTCCTCAAGATTTGCAGTCGGTTTCTTATGAGCAGTTTTTTCCCATCTAGTTATGTAAAACTCAAGCTTTTTACACAAAACAGACTCTTCATCTTTGCATATGTAATCGTACAGTATGATTACTACAATCAATACATAACAATCTATAAAAAATGAAGTACTACTCATATTAACATATTTTCATTATGTATTTTAAGGATACTTGGAAGGAGAGGCTAGCCCTCTTTTAAAAGCACTTGACTGGTGAATACTTGTTAAATGTTGATTGTAAAAGCTTTGAAAATGGCTAAACTTTCTGTTGCTCAGTTTAACTTGTTTATTATCAGTCTAAGAGCCTGAGACAAATTTACATTTCCTACTATTACAGTTGTTGCAGAACTTCACTGGTAGACTTCATTGTGAAGTTTTGAGAAACAAAAGATTCCTCTAGCAAACAAACTAAAGTATTCAGTGAACTGGGGGAAAGCAAACATTAAAGCAGACTATTAAACAAACTACATTTTTCACCTTTATGATTGAAAGATGGTATTAGAAACATTAGGTACCCTCCTCCTAACCCACCAAAAAAAAAGAAAAAGTTTTAGCAGCACTAGCTTCTTGCCTTTCATGAATGCCAAGAAAAACAGACAAGAATTTCATCACTACTGTTCATTTCTTTACATGCAGCTTAAAGAAATAAACTATAGAAGGATCAGGTCAAGTGCTCCTTTTTCTGTTGTGGAAAGTTAAAGAGCAATCAGGAATTATAGAAATTAAATCCCACTGAAGGTATGACAGTAAGGAGAAAGTGTAATTTATTTCACTCTAGCAACCAAAACCATTGTTTCAGTTAGAGAGAAAAAAAATTTGTTAGAAGTTAGAATCTGTTTAGTCAAATAAATACACTTGCTATTTCAAGTTGAATAAAGAAAGCCATGTGAATTGCCTATATACTTCCCTAGGACAATCGTTCCCAGTTTTAAGAGTGAGTGTGTTATTTCACAGGTAAATTTGTGTTTAACCTACATCAGTTCTGACATGTTCAGAGTGATGGTACAACACACACACAGAAAAACTGAACTAGCCCTCAGGTAGCATTTGTGAAACTCTTCTGGGCCAACCTGTACATACTTTTACAATCTTGACCCCCCTACTTTTCCATAATTTTACAATTCACAATTAATAAAGAGCACACAAACCAACATTCTTTTTCATGGAAACATTTGTTCTGTTGTATCTTGTTAGTGTTTTCCCTGGATGATCACATATAGCTAATGTGCCAAAGTCATGTTTTGGACATTTCTCAGAAATATGCCAATACCTTATAAAAAAGCAGGGTAAAATCACGTGTCATTTTCACCAAGTGACGTATATGCTCTTCTGTCAGTTGGCAAACCTGTAAGAAAGACAAGAATGAAGCTCAGAGTATTGAAATGTTAAGGGACAACAGAAAAAAACCTATTGATGCAGTTGTACTTTGAACACTGATATGGAATTGCACTGTTTCATGTTATGGTAATTCTGACTTCACATTATACATATCACCTCAGTATAACAGTACATGTTCACATTCCATACCACACAAATTCACTGCTTGCACATCAATGTGCTTTTTGCTTTTACCAAGCAAGAGACTTGGTAAAAATTTCAGTTCCCCTACATTGACCAAAAAGTTCACAATCACATGAATCATGAAGAGTTAACAGCTATTACTTCTAATTTCCTTGTGAATTATGATAAGATCTATTATCAGAGGCTCTTTCTTAACACTTAGGTGTCATTAAAAACCGTACTGAGATATTTCATTCACCTTAACAGCTGGATGAAGACCACTATCAAACAGTGCTTCATTTTTTATGATATTTCCTACTCCAGGTAATACTGCTTGATCCAGTAACACATCACACAGCATGCGGGTTTTGTGTAGTTTAATCTCACTTTCTGCTCTTAAAAAGCTAAACTTTGGAGAACAGACATCCAAGCTTTCCATCATTCTCACTTTCTGCTCACTCTCAGCTGTATTTCTGGAAGAGAAAAATACATTAAGATTTATTTTTATTTAAAAAACATTCCAGCATGGTTTTAAAAAAATGCAATAAATTATTATGGAATGTTATATGCAGATAATAGAAATCATGAAAATACCAGTTTCAGGAAGAGTCACAGAAATTACATTAATCACCCCTTCCAAAAACAGGTCAATGATNTAATATATATATAATACATGGTATATACAAATATACTACAATAATGATAAATGAACTACTATATATATATAGGTACACTAGTAGTTTTTTTATTAGTAGTTACAACATGAATATATATATTTACAATTTTTATTTTATTAGGTTAAATGTAATCATTTGAAAATAATACAGAACAAGAAGTCTCTTACATAACCTTTTATGTTTTGTAATTTTAAATATGCATACATATGTTATTTGTATTTACATGTTTCTTTTCCCTCAAGAGCCTCAAAAACTTTAAAATCAAGCTCACTGTAATTTTTATTAGCTGTGGGAAGTACAATGCTGATGGACAAAAGCATCCACTTAACGTAAGTAAGAACAATTATACCAACTTGATTGCAAAAAGAAAACAAAAATAAAAACCCAGCCTCGATGGATCATAAAAATTTAAAGCCAGTAATTATGGCAAGTTGTTACTCCTATTAAGGAAGTGAGACTTGCTTGGAAACTAAACAGGCAATGGGGATCAGGATTCAGATCTAAGGACTGAATTAAATCCAACTTTCATTCTTGACACTACCTAATGAGACTATGCCACAGAAATACTTTAACTGTATGCAAGCTCTCCTACAAAGTAACAACAATAAATTACCACACCAAATAATATTGTATGTTTAGAAATTTTTATCTTGATAGCATCTAAGCAGTTAACAATTGTGCTTGATTTTTCATTATGTTCTTAAAAGAATGTTATAAAAATAAATATCTGCTTTACCTATACTCTACTGTCACATCAAAAAAACAAACAGTATCCTCTGTAAGCTGTATCTCCAAAACTGGTAGTGCTCCATTTCTGTCTCTGCTTCCATCAGGATTAATGCACATGGAACCGTTCATACCAAAGTGAATCCTTGGAGAGAAAGAGGTATTTTAAATTAAAAGTGTTTCCAATCATAACACCACCAGTCTATTTCTTGAATTTATGAACCTTACCTAACCAAGTC
>VXAU01001804.1:262617-291053 GCA_013399695.1 Formicarius rufipectus
CCCCGCCCCCGCCGCCATGAAGTGGCTAAATCACACTGATTTTTGTTGAAATAAAAATTCATGAGTTCTGCTAAAGTTAGAGTATCCTACCCTTGGTACAAATGCCTTTTTTCTTTTTCTCAGTCATGTTTTTGCTGTCATCATTGAAAATGAAAACAGACAATTGTTAGCCAGTGAATTAGGCTTACCAGTGAGAAATCTCCAATGTTCAGAAAGGGTATTTGAAACTCAGTCTGGTTTTGCTGCTGCTCTTGAGTCTTGCCTTACTGTTCTTTCAAGTAGTTACAAATCAGTACATAACTTAGGCTTCTATATTGAAATCTAAGCACCTTAAAAGTACAAACAATAGCTCCTGTTGGTTATCAACTATGTTTTTCATAGTAAGGGGCTGTATAACTGGATGCTTTTCAGTAGATGGTTTGCACAGTGTGTTGCAGCAGACTGGGTTTTCAATTCCACATCTAATTCTGCAGATGCATCAGAAGCTCCAATAGTAACCATCAATTAGATTCTCTAACCATTTTTCCACTCAAGTAAATGAATTTCAACCAGACATTCTGCCGTAACTCACTTTTGCATGCACTTCTATTCCACTAAATTCCGAGTACATACAAACTGCTGTTGGTGATCTTCATATTAAACACTTTGGTGGTGGTTGATAAACATTTGGGAGTTTATTTGCTTTTATAAAAGTATTTATATTTGCAACAAAGGGGAGAAAGGTAATGGCCCCGGTAAGAGATAGCAATCTGACAGTTCTGGTCTGAAATGCCCAATGCTGAACTCTAAATCAGTATGGTTTTTAGGTAAAAGTACCTAAATGACAACAACTGAATGAAGAACAGTTGTTGGGCAATATTATTGATGATACAGTTTTTTCATGATGTAGTAGTGCAGCCAATAGATAAATATATAACTGCATTTTGCAGCATTCCAAGTAGAATAGTAGACTAGTCTTAGCTGGTTTTATGACAGTATTTCCTTGAATCAGGAAATCTGAGTTGCTGCCATTCACTTTCAACCCTGCAGTTCCCAGGCTGAAGGGAAGATATTTTACAAGATGCAAGTTTTGAAAGGAGGTGGAAATATTGCTTACAAAACAAAAGCTTTCATTAAATTTATTTTGGGGTTCTTTATTAGAATTTAACATCTCTTGACATGTAAGTCTAACAATAATTACACATACCTTATTTTGATTTTGAAAAATCCAATATCCCACAAGTAATTAAATGTGCAAATTGCAAGCTCAAACAAGCAAATCAGTCTCTCTCTAATAGGAATTTAACATCTGACTGGTTTTTTACCTAATGTCTGCCTTTACACTGAAAAAATCAAAGCATGCTACTGTACAATGATAATTGATATAGCAGATAAGGCAAGTTACTTGCAGTGAAAGGTAGAGTCCATTTTTTGAACAGAAATTGAGTAAATCTATATGTCCTCATGAATTTTTCCCCTGCTGTTGAAGGTCTGTGCACAGCTGCTCCTGTTATTTTTCCCAGTGGTGTTTGCAGGCACCATTTCTTGATTTGTTGGTGCATTTGCAATATTTACATTCAGTTAATAGCGTACAATAGAATGGTGTGCTCTGAAGTGGACACACATTTTTGTATATTCCTGCAATTGTGATATCCTTAGGGAAAAAAAATCCAAAAATAATTAAAACCAAAAACCAAACCAAACAAAAATCAACAACAAAAAAACTCCAACAACAGCAACAGCAAAAAAACCCAAAAACAAACAAAAAAAATCCAAACAAACCCGACAAAACCAAACAAACAAAAACCAAAACAAAAATAAAAAAGTACATTTCTTTCCAAAACTTCAGGTTTCCCAGAATTATGAAAAGTGTACAATCCTTTTTTTAATTCAGTGTTCCAGAAGATCTGATTGCCTGCCTAGTTGTATCAGTTCATGTCACAGGACATTTGGCATGAAATTGATGTGGTTATTTGGAACAAGTAGAGCTGCCAACATCCAGTTGCTTAAACTTTTTGTTTTATGCACATTTTCTCTCTTGAATTAATATCTTAGTCTTAGGACATTATGCTTTTTAAATACCTAATATGCTTAGTTTAAATACCTAAGTTAAATTTACAATTAGCAGAGGTTTGAAAAAAGGTGGTGGCAAGGAATATTATCATGTGGCAAATATGGACCAATTCTAGTGGAATACCATTTTAGATGAAATAGTAAATGGTACATTTCTGTGAAGGCAACACAAAAGAACAGAAATATGCAGAATAAAAGTACGCTCTGTTCTAATCCAACTTTCCAAAGAACAACATCAGCACTGAGATTCTTGCTAAGGCATAGAGGTTTTTTTTCTGCTGGCTGGTTGAAGTACACAATGAACTATAAAGACAGTCCCTTTGTGCTGACAAAATCTTGGATAAGAATTGATAAGCAGTGGATGACTGATCTATTTCATGGTTGCCTAGAGAGTTAATGTGAACAGTTAAGCACACTCAAAATTGCTCGTCATGTAATCCCATTGAAATCCTTCCTAAACCTTGCAAAAACATTCCCGAATCCTTCAAAATTAGTATCTTAATGCAATTAATCCAAATAGTTGCAGTGTTCAGGGAATGTGTTCTGGCTATGAATTCATGGTCTGCCAGTGATTTTTGAAGGTCATGCATAGTTGATACAGATGCATAGTTAAATTATTTCTTGCCAGTTATCTCAAAATAAATAATGCCTTGAATGTTGGGATCCTTTTATTGGTGGAGAGGTTTTGCTTTCCATTATTAAAACCCTCATACTATTGTAATTTTGTTTTTACAGCTGCAGTTATTGTCAAGAAAGAGATCAAAGAGGTTCTTTGGAAATTGCAGTGAAGTATCAAATAGAATTCTTAACCAAATTGTGAATGACAGTTATAGTGTGGGAGATTTTTGTATTTGTTTCATTGTTGAAGCTGTAATAAAATACTACAACTTACATACAATTCTCATTGAATATGAAATATGTGTTCAAAATACTTGTAATTATTGGATTCATGAATTATAAATAAAAAGGGTAGTTGAGACTTATTAGTACTATCTTAATTTCTACCTATTGAAAACTGATTGTAGATAAGCATATCCTTTTTATTCAAATTCATATACTCAGCAAGAAAGTAAATTACTTCTAGAAGTTTAATATATTGTAATTTAAGTTGTTAGAGCAGAATGTGCTTCAGAGTAAGACTGAGGATGCAAAACCCCCCAAACCTCTTAATTATGTGTGGAATTTTAGTTTTAAAAATTAATAATTTTTCAATAATGTCACAATATTAGCAGAAGTCTCTTGGGTAGTGATTAAGAATACGACATATTCCCCTGACAATGACTGATCAGCTGTAAGCAAGACACCACCCTTTTAGAAAAATTAGCTTATTTCTATATCAATCTTTGATTTCCCTAGAGATGAAAAAAGTAATCACCTTCGAAAATCTTTACTAGTTTGACATGGTAGTTTTCAGCAGAATAATTTTGCCATTTTCAATCAGGAATAAGGTATGGATTCCTTTCAAACACTGAAGGAAGACCATACTTCTCTCCTAAGAATGAGATCTTCATACTGTGTTAATCTCTTGTGTTAATCTGTTGCTGAGAGGGACAGGAAGAAAAAAAGGCAGAAATAATCCATCTTAAATCTGATCTTTTGTTCTGTTCAGACTAAAGAGTTAAATCCACCAGAGGAAGTTAGACTTAAAAGCAGAGAGGCAAGCCGTTCACACTCCCTAATATTCAGTAATAGTTGAGATCCATCAACTATATTATATCTCCAAGGTAATGGAAACTCTGAACTCTCCATCTAATCAATGACAAAAGGTAGGCACCTAACCAGACAGTGATTTAGAGCACAGGCCTCATTAAATCTTTGTCTCCATTAGCCGCACAGGGAACAATGCTACCTTCTGCTATTGGATACCCTGCTGTGTAACTTCAAGCAGTCACCTATTTTCCTTATGCAGTGTAGGGGGAGAGTTACATCTGATAACATGATTCACTTGTATGCTGAGCCAGGTCCTGTTTGGAAGTGCCATGAAGTTTCCCGGATACATCTCTGCAGTCTGGATTCATAGCCACAAAACAGCTTCTTTGGTTAGATAACTGAGCAAAGAAAATTTCTTCAAAGAAGAGAATGGAGCTTCTGTAGCAATCTATTAATACCTAGTGGCGCTTCCTTACCCTGGGAATTGGAGAGCAATTGATCCTAGAGCTTCTAACTCCTGAGAAAGTATTCAGTAGACTAGCAAAGACAGTGTTCTGAACTAAGGCTAACTCCATTTCTCTAACCAGAATGCCTTTTCTTTGCATAACATGCTTTGTTTTTAGCTAGGGCAATGACTAGTACCAAGGTCACTTAGATTAGCCTGGAACTACCAAATATAATTTTCGGCATCTGCCTGCTGAACATAGCCACCTCAGACTTCACATTTAGTAACAGAGCTATCCTCGGGCTCTTTTACAAGCTTCCTTGTAACAGGAACTTTTGAGATTATGAATATAATTTGGGCTTTTTGGGAGTGAATCTGTGTCTTAATAGTGTAGTTATTAAGTTGTGTTATTAAGTATTTAGTATCCCTCTACACACTTTTTTTCTTTTTTTCTTTTTTTTTTTTTTTTTAATGGGAAAGGTTTTATTACTAAAAGATTCCTCTTCCTTTCTCCATCAGAGTACCTAAAAGCCCAGTGATAATGACTGGTTTTTTTTTGTTTGTTTTTGTTGTTGTTGTTTTGGTTTGGGTTTTTTTGTTTGTTTTGTTGTTGTTGGTTTTGTTTGTTTTTTGTGGGTTTTTTTTGTGGCAAGAGATCAACTGTCCATATGCTACTCCAAATCATATGGAGTGCTTTGAATCTAGATATATTACTTCTTGTGTGACCATTTTAAGCCAGCAGGAAAGAGACTTGCTGAGACCACTACAAGTGAGACTATGCTCCTCACCATGTTTTTGTTCAAGAGTTGACCTGGTAAACAAGAAAGAATATCTCTTGGAGCACACTCCAAAAGCAAGATATATGGAGATAGTTAAACAATTCCATCTACAAATGAAGTATAAAGAAACTGGTATCTTCAAGTCTTGATTTGTGAGCCCATTCTAAGGGCAGGAAATTGACTGCAGCAGAAACTTAGTTTCCTGAGATCAGACTTAGATGAAGGACTAGAAGACAAATGCAGGGTCCTGCACTTGGGGAGGAGTAACCCCAGACCCCAGTACTGGCTGGGGGGCCAACCTGCTGAAAAGCAACTCTCTGGAGAGGGAGCTGTGGGTCCTGGTGGACAACAATCTGTCCGTGAGCCAACAGTGTGTCCTTGTGCCCAAGAAGGCCAATGGGTACATGAGGGAAAGCATTCACAGCAGGTCGAGGTAGGTGATCCCACTCAGTCCTGGTGAGGCCACATCTGGAGTGCTGTGTTCAGTTCTGAGCTCCTCAGGACATGGACCTCCTGGAGGAGATCCTTCTGAGGGCTACGAAGATGATTAAGGGACTTGTGCCCTTCACTTAAGAGGAAAGCCTGAGGGATCTGGGCCTGTTCAGCCCTGGGAAAAGACAGCTGAGAAGGGACCTCATTTATGTAGACAAGTATCTGAAAGGAGGGTGTTAAGAGGACGGAGCCAGGCTTTTCTCAGTGATACCAAATAGTAGGACAAGAGGTAATGGGCAGAAACTGATGCAAAGGAAGTTTCATCTGAATATGAGGTAGAATTGCTTTACTGTGCAGTGATCAAGCACTGGAACTGATTGCCCAGAGAGGTTGTGGCATCTCCCTCACTGAAGATATTCAAGATCCATCTGGATGGAATCTTGTGCTCTAGGATGACCCTGCTTGAGCAGGGAGGTTGAACCTGGTGACTCACTGTGGTCCCTTCCAACCTTACCTTTCTGTGATTCTGTATCTTCAAGGCTGGGTAACACTGAAGTTGAATATGGGAAACCCTGTTTTTTGGCTACTTATGTCTTGGTATCAGACATCTGAGATCAAACTAGTATAAATTGAGTTTTTTTGTGTTAGAAGGCAAAACTGTGGGAAAAGAGAGATCTGTAAATATATGAATTTATTCAGAAATTGTCAGTGTAATACACAAATTATGGCATTTCAAAGTTCTGTAACCATATTAAGCATACCAAACTTCTTTCTTGAAAGGTTCTTTTCAAAATATTATACCCAAAGGAGAAAATACCTTTTGCAGTTCTTAAATTATAGATTAATATTGGAGAATAATTGATTAAGACGCTGCTTAAATTCAGAAATAAAATGTTTGGAAAATAATTTAAAAAAGGAAAATTGTGAGTTTGTACTGAAAACTATATAGTCTTTAAAAGGTCTTACTACCATCCCAGTTAAATACTCTTCTTGCTTTTAGATACTCAAATCCATCAGCATAGATGCCTCTTAGTCACAATGGCATAACATTATTTAAAATCATAATTTAACTTCGTTTGGAGAAACAAGTGACAGTAATGTGCAACTGCCTCAGGGCAGGAACAGCAGGTCTTACTGAAGCTGGATATTCATGTGATAAGTACAGACATCCTTCTTGGCAACTTACGAACATTACTCATAACTTTACTGCATCTTGAGATGCAGTTCAGTGCCAGTAGTTTTCCTTGTTTTGTTGATGGATATTGACTCCTCCCAAATTAAGTAAAAGTTCCTACATTTGTCTAGAGGACAAAAGGAAACATTTAAAACTTGCAGTAGTTTATTCACAGCATAAAGCCTCAAAAATCTTTTAGGAAAAAGTGTCCAGCAGTGCCTCTAGGCTATCTACATGCTAAAATAGATGAAAGGAGAAAATTGGTACCTGGAGACAGGCAGAAACATTCTTTGTAGCCTTCTTGCCTATAATGCATTTATATGTGCACTGCTCGGAGGTGTATTAACTTATCCTGTATATTTTACATTGAAGATTAATACCTCAGGGAAAAATGAGAGGAATTAGAAGAAGATGGTTATAGAATGAAGACTTTACCATTTTTTCTTCAAGGTGAGATGTTATACTTTAACTCTGTACTGAAAAATATTAGGATAATATTTGGTCAAAAGCATAGAGAGTATTGGAAGATCCACGAAGTTCTAATAGCAGAACAAAATAAGTGGTGATTGCTGGGCAAAATACAGTGAGGGCTATAGCAAAAACTGTCCTAGCAGATGCAACCAGTTTTTACTTCTGTGTTACACAAATAGTATGATTCCTACTCCGTTGCTACAAGTCTTTATCAGCTGCATGTGTGTATATGCAGCACTCCATTTTAATTAGCCTGAAGATTCAAGGCTTAGAAGAAATAGCAGGGATTTCTAATTATCTTCAAAAACTAGTGATCTGCCCAGAAAATGAGGAGTGAATAAGCATTAAGCAGTCAGAGGCCAGTATTCAATCACAGAAGCAGGAAGAGTGGAAGATAAAGAAGTGCAATTTTCACTGGCTCGGCAGGGCCTTTAAAATTACTAAAAATAATCCTTCTTTAGTAAAACTCACCAATTGTAGATATAGAGATTTATTATTTATTGTTATCAGTACTATTTGATGAGATATTTTAGGATAAATTTTTTCTCATACCTGTGCTGTATTTCTGATATTTTTATTTTAAATGCGTCTGTTTAGGTATCAGTAGCATTTCTTGGAGGACTCTTATGAGAATAGTATTTTTCAAGCACTGCTTGTAGTTTCTCAGTCTGAATTCCACAGAAGTAAAGACTATTCCTTCCTTATTTTTTAAAAAAAGATGACATTGGGATTTAAATCATTGCTATTCACAAACTGGCCTTGACAAAAGAGGCTGAGGATTATCCCTTTAGCAACTTTTGAATCAAAGCTGCATTATTGATATGAGGCTAAAAAGGCTTTGCAGTTCTTTATATAATTAAAAGCAACTGTTATTATGGAAATTTTTCAGAACGGCTGTTGTATTGGAAGAAAGGTTACACTCTTCACTATCAGTAATCCCTTTAAATCTCTTACATGATTCATAGCTCCTCAAACAATGATGGTAAATTAAACAAAACCAGGTGGCTTCTATATTTATTACTTGCACCCCTATCAGCAAGAAAGAATTCAATAGCAGAACTCAAATTGGCTAATGGAAATAATGTGAATGTCTCATTTTATGAACTTGATTTCAGTTTTTGTCTTCGAAGGTACTCATTTTGCCCAAAGGTGGTGTCTGGCTTCCTAGCCCAAAGAGCTTACAGTCACTACTTTATTCTTGGACCTCAGTTAAGGGTAGCAGTTCGGAAGGAAAGGATAGATCTTGCTGGGTTTGGTAAAGGCTAGAGACAGTTTTGATATAGAATACAAAGTGTTAGCTCTTTATGAATTGCTGTCTTTTCTTGTGGAGAGTCAGAAAATATTTTTCCTCCTGGCTGGAAGGAAGCAGTGTATCATTACTGCAGCTGAGGTTTTCATTTCATTCCTGGATTTCAAGCCAGGAAGGGCTTTGGAAAGCAGGCAAGGACTGGCCAAGATTTTTTTTTTTTTTTTTTTTTTTTTAACTCAAGGGGTAAGAAGGAAAAGAAGCAGAAAGAAGCAAAAATAGAAAACAAATGTGGTCCTCAAAGACTAGAGCTGGTATAGGACTCGCTGGGTTTCAGAGCGTACAGATGTAGTGTATTTTGTAGACTTAAGGAAAACTCAGAAGCAAAGAAGCTTGGGCTTGCACAGAAGCGAGAAGGTGCTCCTTTTTCAAAGCCCAGCTCTCGGGGTGGAATAGGCGCTGGAACAAAGGCGGGCACACGGCGGGCGGCGCGGCACAGCGCGGCACGGAGGGCGAGGCACGGACAGAGGCCCCGGCGCTCCCGGGTGCGCCTCTGCACCCCTCGGTGCACCGAGACGTGGGCAAACCAGGGCGAGTCCAGCCGAGAGCCTCCACGGCATTCGGGGGGCTGGAGAACAAGAGGGACGGCGAGAAGCTGCGAAAGCAGGGTTTGCTTAGGAAAGAAGGGTAGAGCTTTCAGCGCTTCTCTGATTGCTGTCTTCACCTGCTTAAGGAAAGGAAACGGTGTTAAGAATGCAGAGGCTCTCCTCAGAGGCCCACGGTAAAAGGCAAGAGGCAATGCAACACGTTCAGAAAAGATTTTTTTCCCTTCCTTTTTCTATATATGAAAAAAAAGAATAAAATTAAGGAGCATTAAACATAGGGGAAGGTTGTCCAGGGTGCATGTGAATTAGAGAATACTCCTGGGAAAAACCCTGTGGAGCCTGGTCTCACTTTGAGTACTGCCCTGCTTTGAGTGGAGTGTTGCACAAGCTGAACAGCAGAGTTCTAATCTGCTTGTCCTCTGTGATTCTAAGATCTACACTGGCTGTCCATCAGCCAGGTTTCCCTGTCTGTGGTTTTGAATTCTGGGTGAAATTCTTCATATTACTTAAAAAAAAATCAAATTCTATTGTGCACATATTTCAGACATTCTTTTCCCCCTTCTGATAACAAAATGCTGTACCTAACAGGTGTTGACTGTCAGTAAAGAGCTGCTGATTAAACTGCTTCAGTAAGAGATGAGCTTCTGTGCAATTTAGTTTCTCAAGATTTGTGAAGTGGGGAGAATGTTGCTTTCGCAACAAGGTTATTTGGCAGGATATAACCTGATAAAAGCTGTGAGGAGGACATTTGACAGGAGTACAGGAAAGCTCAAAAAGGACAAAACCTTGTTTTTGAATACACTTTTTCAATATGTTGGCAACACTGCAATGCTATGAATGATTTATTCCTTTCGCCTTTGGGTATTTTGAACTTTCTTTATAGTATTGCACCCTTTGCCTTCAGTTGCCTCATGCAGACTTCATAAATGATGAGAATGTTATAGTTCAAGTGTGGTCAATCAGAGGTAAAGGAGGATACTTGTTGATAAAGTATTTGTGGATTATACCTGTTCTAGTAGCCATCTTAAATCAGATCTAATGAAAAGAGGGGCTGTATAAACCAGTGAATAAAACTGTCATCACTGTAAATGGTTTTAGACATTGGATTAACTAGGAAAAGGTTAATGTTGGTTACTACTATGTAGAATATGAGAAAAACTGAAAGAACCCCATAAAATAACACAAAGATAGCCTCTAAATGGATTTCAGAAACCTACATGGGATGAGGATATGTAAGATTTATATCCACAAATAACATAAATAAATCATGAAAGTACACAGTAAGAATACCAACTACAGTAGTCAGGTTTCAGCAGACTGCTGCCTTGAAATGTAGGGCCCCTGGACTCTTATTTTAATAGTGGGGAGCTTATACAATGGTTTATGAGAAATTGTATAAAATATTTAGACAAATAGAATAAAAACTGTTGAAACTCACAGTGACCACTAAATGTCTTATTTGATATTTACTTTTTCTAAGGGGGAAAGACCTTGCTTTGACTGTCTGTTTGGTGATTTGCCAGAAAAGAAAAGTATACCAACAAGCTATGACCGAAGAAGGGATTGAACCACTAAAAAAGAGTTGGTGATGCCATGTAAGTAACAATATTACTTAAATCATTTTCTGGGGAAGAAATCATCCTAAGAATCCTCCATCCTCTATCTCTGTCCAAAGTAACTTAAAAACAGTTCAGCTACTGCTAATAGATTTTGACATAAAAGATGCTCTGGTTTGGGAGCACTTTAAGAAAAATAGGGTGCTTTCTACTAGAAATTGAAGTTTTTGAGTGTTCTTCATTTTTCTTTAACCTGAGAGAGTTTGCGTCTCTATGGCTTAGTTAATCAGTAGGGCTTCTTTTCAGAAAGGGATTTGCTTTTATGAAGATCATTTCCAGTGATCTTGCTGCTGAACTGTCTCTCAGGTGTCAGGAAAAAAAAAAGATTTAGAGCTCTTCTCTAGAATCTTGTCAACACTCCTCTGGCTTGCAGAAAGAAGCAAGTAAAGTCCATGAAGTTTTCCTGTAATTGGTGTAATATGTTCCCTGTGGGTAACATAGCCAAAGAGGTGGGCAGCATCCTCTTACATCAGCTGTATCATCCAAACAGTCTCCAAACAAAGGGTGTGATGAATTATGTTGTGAGGAGAGATGTCTGCCAAGGCACCCTGCAATTAGTGTTAGAACTGGTCTTATTTAATATCTTAATTAATGTTCTGTAAGAAGGAATAAACAGACCATTAATTAAAGTGGCAGATACTACACAGAAATAATTCTGAGATCCCAACTAGACTAGAAACAAAGGCAGGCTAAAACCAAAGACAGGTAAGAAAATATGAGTGATTTGTGTAAACAGTTTCTCTTTGTCTGCAGCCACGTCTGGGTTATTTTACTGATTGTGATTGCAAATATGTTTATATCATCTGCAGATTTAAACACTATTTTACAATTAAACACTCAGTATCTTGAGAGACATGGGATATAGGGTTTCCTTATTTGTAGGATGGATAAGGGGATAAGGTAGTAGAAACAGTAAGTTTTAGTTCTTACTGCATGAAAAGAAGGCACTACAGTATATCTTCAGGCAAGGTCTACCCTGCACGTTTACCTGTCAATATCAGTATACCTTTTATCAATATAGTAATTTTTGACCATTTCTGAAATACTGATGTGAACGGAGCTCACTAGCATTTGATAGACCCCTCTACAGACACCTCAACTTGATACCTGTAACTACTTTTTTTTTTTTGATTTTTCAGATAGTTTGATTTACTTTATATTTTCACAACTAACCTTTAATCAGAATTTCTTATGGTCTAACTATGTCACAAAACTTGTTTGATTATAAGATTTTCTGGAAATAGGGAGAGGTTTGTTTAATTAATTGTCCTTTAATTCCTTACTGAATTTATGTTGTATCGGCAGTTTCATGATTTTGATAGGTTTCCATATCAATCTATCCATGCTGCAATTGCCACTATAGTTTAGTTTCACTTTAAAAAATTATTTTTAAAAGAAAAATTAAACTCATTATTTCTCATATGCCAATATTATACAAGGTGTTGTAAAGTACACAAATAGATATTATCTGCAGCTCTAAAAATCAGTCATGTACAAACAAAACAATAAAAATTTGTTCAATTTTTTGTGAATGTACTTCATGCATAATGTTATATATATGGGATGTGTACAAATAAGGTGTGTTCCCTACTCCTGTCAGTGAGACAGAGCTGTCTAGACCACAGTAATGTGGACTGCTTGCATTTCCCTTGGAAAAGTCAGTTGTTTCTGTAAATCATGGATAAATCAGCACAGTATGTGTTAACTTGGAAATAAGCAGGGTTTCTGTAGGACACAATACTGCAGTTCTTGTGGTGCTTGGAACTCTCTTTTAGTTCTATGTGCAAGCACAGCAAGCAGGCTCCTGATCCAGCAGCGCTCTCAGGAGGAAGCTGGCAATATAGCAGACTCTGAATAAGTCAAAAACTAGAAAAGTATTACTGCAAGTGCATCTGTCAACCCGGGAGATGCAGGAGAAAATGAGGTGGTGACAGGTTCGGCAGAAAGAGAAATAGCATAATATGAAGTGAGTTAATGATGCCAGCAATTTTTAGCAATTGAGAAGGTAAGGGCTGCATAGGCAAGGTGGCACTCTATGATTTATGTGCAAGAGGTAGGCAAGGTGATTTTTTTTGAAGTGTCTGTTTTAAGCTGCTAGGCTAAGTTCAGATGTTCAGTTTTACTGTTGCCCAGGATAAAATTATAAAAACAGTTTTGCTAGAATTACCCAGTTATTCAGTGATTTGCTCTTGTGTTCTAGTTTAAATATGATTTCTTGTTATTAAGAAATATTGATAATCAAAGCATTTTTTTCTTATGCCTGATGCTTAAAAATTTGATTTTGATTAAAATATTACTCCTGACTTACCCATGGAAAGTAAAAAAACTTTAATTGAATTAAAAATGCTTATGATAAAGATTTTGTTTCTTTTTAAGGAGGCATTTATCCTAAGATGCCTGTTACTTTCATCCCACTCATAAGATACCATAACATGTGCTGTATCACAAAAATAAATAATTCCATTCCAGGTACCTGAGTTATTATTCATACTAAAATGATAAATAATCAAGGAAATGAAAAGCAGGAGAAAAATTAATTTGAGCTGTGTTATATTCTTAATAAAAATCAGAGAAAATTGGTATAAGCTTTGATAAAAACAACTACAACATAATTCTAAAAATTTTCAAATAATGTGAAAATCAAGAGATTTCTTACATGTCCTTGGCAAGGATTTCTTTTTGGTATCTGCTACATTTTGCTTCAAGGAATTTCATTTGTAAAAGTGAGTGTACTTCACTGGTATTATATGTGCAATGTATATCTTGTGAGCTGAGAAAGTATTTTAGAATTTAAGTGTATGTTATAGATATAAAAATATTATTAGTGTGGCCCAGATTTGAAGAACTCTATAAATTAAAGAAGAGGAAACATTAGATCTGGGTATTGTGTTAAATAGTGTTCTTTTGACCTTCCATTTTTCCAGGCTTGTCTAGTATCTCAAACTTACACTCTTGCTAATCGCAGTCAGGGTATAAACTGGTAAAGCTTTCTCTTTAGGTGATGACTTCTTACTCTAGAACAAGTTTGTTATCTCTACTTGATAGGTGCCTAAACAATATTTAATGATGGAACTTCAAGCTAAGGAAAGAGGTAATACAGAAGGAATGTTATGCACTTCATTGTATGTTAGGGACATTTAAAAATACTAAATAACAGCTGTCGAAGGAAGCCTGTTGAACTAAGTTTGCAATAAATAATCATAAATAATCTCAGAGGACAGCAGCTGAAATTTTCAAGAAGTAAGCATGTGGTCAGGTCATCTTGTAGTACAGTAGTAACTAGTCACTATGAGGAAAGTAGGCTTTAAAATAGCAAGGAAAATGAGTTGTACATTTATCGGCACATAACTGATGTGCTTACAGGATTCTAATTATGTCATGAACACAAGAAAGCTGTAATACAACTTCACCATAAGGGACTCAAGGCCATAATATATTTTACCAGCTGCTGTTTGAAGGAAAACCAATTGCAAGAATTTTTTTTATGGGACTACTGAAGAAGTGTTGATTGAATCAAGTCATGAATTCTCAAGTTCATGGTAATCAGAGGGAGATAAGTATCTGTTTGATGAGGGAAACATCTGTTAAAGAATTTCTCCTGAGTCTCATCGGTAGCTGGCAAGTCTCATTGCTTTAGCAATGTTTTCATTATTGCTGTGTCTATAAAATGGCATAATATGTTTTGTACTATTGGTCTTTTCTGTCTTCTCAGTGCAAACTAGAAGCAGATATTTTAGTTCCAGTTTCTTGTTAAAAGTTGCAACAGCATATAACATAAAATAATTTAGTGCTTTTCATCTGCTTAGGCCTATATTGAAAATTTTCATTTCTATGGTAGTAGAAATCACTGTGTATGAAAATAACCTACATCTGATCTATGAGCTACACTTCTAGCTCTACTTAAACCTACTTACTTTGTCCTTTACTGTGTTAGTCTAAAAGTAGATGCACCATTACATGTACTGCCTTTGCTTAGTTCTGTACACAGAAAGGTGTTTCTTAATGAGCAGCTGTTGAGAAACTCATGATGACACCTACACTAATCTTAGAATAGCAACCTACAGAAATAAAATAGGTTAGCCTGTCACAGGAATTGGTATGACAAGACAAATAAATAGTGTATTTATCTATTATTTTCAAGGAAGTAAATCAGGTCAACATCAAATACTCCAGCAGAGTCGAAAAAAATTTCACCTCCATTGAAAACAAATAATACCAGAAGAAAGATTTTTCAGTTATACTGAGGCTGAAACTACCTTTTCACATTGCCTGATATCCCTTTACAAGCGTCAGTGCTAGAATATACTGATGAACTTTAACACATTGGTAATTTCTTATTTGTTCGTGGTGATTTTGACATCACTCTATGCCTTTAGAACTTTTTAAGATTAACTACAGTTTTCTACAGAAACCTCATGGACCAAGGAGATGTTTTACAATACGGTCTGCAAAGCATACCCTCTTGACTGGCAATGTTTGAACTATGCCAATCTGCTGACTAAGGGCAGGGCACATGTACATACACACTTAATCTTCTTTAAAAGGAACTGTGCATTTTGAGCAGACTAAAGAAAAAAGTTCATGTGAATATGCTAGTGGACAAAATATTTAGCTGCTCTATTTCTGTTCCATTCAATTTGAGCAATGTTTAAAGAAAATACTTTTTTTGGTGTTAATAACAGTTGTGTATTACAGTGTTATTATTGTGTATTACAAGTACCACAACATTAATTTTGTCAAAGACACCACTTTATCTTATCCATTCATTATTTACAAATCATCACCAGACTAATATACACAGCAGAACTGACTGGGGAAAAAAACCAAGGTGTACATATTTTTCTTAGAAAAGGAATGGGGTTGAAAAGAGATTGAGATCTTGACTAACAGGTGTAGGATAAAAGTTCAGAACCTCAGAATTTGAATTGTGTTGCACGGTCTGTTTTGAGTAACAGTTGTGCTAACAGTCATCATCATCATGGCTAGGCTTCGTGAACAAAGATTTGAGTGTGATAACAATAATGTTTGTCCCGACAATATAGTATTATTTTTCTTTCATTTCTTTACTTTTTTGCTTTATAAAAACATATCTAACAATATTATAATTGCTTTACATCTATGAAAATGTATTTTAATATTCTGTCTAGTAACAACATTTATTAAATGTATGCTCTTTCTGTCTGCCGCTATCACATTTTTGTTATTTTGTAGTGGGGAGTTCAACATTTTAATTATGTGCTTTATAATAGTATTTTCTTTTAACTTCAAGCCTGTTTTCTTGAATGGATCCTTACTCTTATGTTATAAAAAAGGATCGATATATATTCACATTCACCTCTTCAGATTCAACTTAGATTCACTGATTTTCAGAAATTATGAGCACTAGAAAAGAGTTTAATGTCAAACTGAAAGATTTCAGACAAATGAATTTAAAATTCATACATGCTTGTGTATGCATTCTTGACTTCCCTGCAGCTTATTGTACTTTAGGAATACAACTAGACCTCCTGCTTACCTGGCTGTTTGTAGCTCTGTTAGTTCCTCTTCTTTTTGTCCCTGCTCTCTACTGGTCATCATCCTCCATTTCTCAGTAATTTTTTTTGTTTGATTTTTGGTTTAGTTTATGCATTAGACTTAAGCAAACAAATAATATATGGAGTATCATCATCTTTATTTAAAAGATTTATTAGATTTATTATACAGATCTAATAGTTTCTTTAGAATTGCTTTACTCTGATTTTTGCTTTTCTTAAAAACAACCCTGTATTGAACGTATCCAGCAGCTTAATACAAGAAAGTTCAGTATAGTTACACAGCGCTTGTCTTACTTTCTTAATAACTGTACTGAAATCAGTATTCCTAAGCTAGGGAATAGTACCTTCACATCTAACATTCAAGGTTTTGTTGCTCCTGCAAGTAAATTACAATTGAAAGATCATTGATGCATGCAACAGACCTAGCAAATACAAGTAGTTTTGTGTGTGGTTATGCCTGAATTCTTACAGACAGGAAGCTTGCTTAGCTAAGCACTCACACTTTTTCGGTGATGTCAGATGTACAAGTGAAAAAGGATTGGTATTAACATGGGAACTCTAACTGTATCATTAAGGACATTTCAGTTGCTGTGAAATATCTGAAGAATTTGTTCCAAATCTGAGTTAAAAAAACATCTGGTAGACAACGAGAGTGATAAGGCTGTAGAAATAATCAGTGTTATAAAAAACGATAAAAATTTCATTAAAAGGAAAAAAAGAGGCAGAAAGATGTTGGCAGGTGTCATCTTTGGATCCAGGGTACTTTATAGTCATCTGACTCATGAATTTCTCTGATTTATTACTATCAAAGAGAGGATGAAACAACTTAACTTCAAGGCAGTACCTAAGCCCTTTATATCTAATTCCAAGCACCTGGCTCACTTCAGAAAGAAAAGCTACTCATCTGTCAGTCTCCAACTTGAAACTGGCAGTTCCCAGGCACTGTTTGCCAAGTACAATTACATCAGTTGGCACAAGACATTAGACTCCCTGTTGAACCATCACAGAGCTAAGTTTCGCAAGTTTTAAGAGTTAGTACTTTGAATTCTTTTAAATACTGAGGTTAATATTGCAGAAAGATTGATAACAGGATATAATAATGATGTGGTTGGAATTTTGCAGTCTTCTAGAATCCATCAAAATCTGTATCAGAACTTCCTTCAGACAATTATTACTTGTTCAGTCTGAATTTAAGTGATGCCATACATTCATCAGTGCTTTCCTTGGTCAGGTAGAGATGCATTGAGACAGATAATTCTGGGAAAAAGCAGGAAAGCTTTTTTAGCTAGACAAGATAGAAAAACAACAAGAATTGAGGGGTTTACTGAATGTCATTTTACTACGGATTAGAGCAAACTTGAAGTATGAACAGAGGCAGTTACCACATGTCCATATCTCAGGTGAGGTGCAGTAGTAAACGCCTGAGAAGTAGCTATCTCCAGCTGAGCTCTAACAGATTATTAACTTCTCTGAAACCATTCTTAGAAAGGAGAATGGTTTATAGTGTTTGCAGTACCTAACCTGTTTAAAAAAAATCTTCCATTTGTTGTCCACAGAGTACTTAATACAGCATAGCTAGACTCTTAAAATTAGCTGAGAAAATGATAAAAAGGGGTCAAATACATTATTTGCAATAAATAGATCCAAAACATAACCTCCTTTGACTTTATTAGGAATACTATTAGGCATACACTAGGGATGATCTTGGCTCAGTCTTTCTGTGGTTAATACTAACCTCCAGTTGCTGATACCATTATTAAGTTAATTGTTTGGATCATCAATCTGTGTCAACAAAGCTTTCAGAGTGCTTGATGAGATATCAAGCATCAAGCTGTGATGCATTAAAAAGTGATGAATTTACATCCAGGTAAAACAATGTCCTTCAGCTATAAAAATGAATCACTACTTTGTTTACAAATGGGTATTCATCATGAGACATGTCATGCACAGGCAGTTTTGAAGGGGAAAGGCATTAGCACAGTAAATAGGCTTTGCAAATAAAGCTCAATACATAGCAAAGTGAAAAAGGAGGGCATGTCAAATTATCTTTTCAGAAAGGAATTATGAATGCAAATTCACACTGGTGTTGCCTGACCCACATTTAAATATTAACAAAAGATGTCATTTACTATTAAGATGTCCTTTTCCAGTAGAGAGGAATCAACACAATAGACTTCTTCCAAAAGTTTTGTTATTGAACACAGTTTCTCAGTATACACATTTAGATCCTGGAGTAAATTCTTAATCTTTTACTCTAAGTTAAAAGCCACTTTCTCTAACAGGCAACAGGTGCCAGTGGTCTACCTCCCACCATTCTGGCAACAGTGAAGATTCAGCTATGTTGGTCATCCCTTCTTATGCTGCTTCTGCCATTGGTTGGGAAGATTGATATCATTTTGTTAGGCCTGTCAGCCCAAACAGCTGTGTGATCACATCACAGGTAAATTTAGTGTAACTAGTCTCAAAAAGGCAGGGAAGATACTACTGCACATGCTCAAGCAGCCAAAAAGCATGCAAAGAATTGCCATAGGTGTGATACTGTGATTGCCAGCAAATTAATAGTACTGGGCAGATAATTATCAGAAGTATGCTTGCCTATCTAGTAAACATACCCAGATCATGGGTAAATTACCTAAATATTTGAAATATTATTTACTAGTGTTACAGCTGCAGTGTTATTAGTAATGTCTAGAGAAGCACCTTCCATTCCATAATGTCTGAATTCTTTTGGCACATTTCTAGTTATCTAGAAAACCCAGTACATTGGTATTCTGCAGTGAGTGATTCAGATGAGCAGTTATTGAACCAATATCCAGTGCTGGGGTCATGTCAGTACAAAGAGTTCCACAAAGCTAGAGTATAAACTGGAGACACAATACCCCAGCAATAAACTCTTGCTATGAAGATCTGAATGTTTGTTAGTTCTAGAAGCACCAAGACTCTTATAGAACATTCTCTGGGAGAGGAATATGCTACACAAAATGCAGTCATGACAGAAGTATAAAATGATACATAAATTATAAATATAAATTATAAATAAAATTATCCAGGCTGGTTACTGGTATTCTTATGAATAAATTTTCAGATTCCTGAAACAACCTTCTTAGGGTGGCCTGTGTCTAAGAGTTGTTTGAGTAGTCATGTCTGATCTCTTCAGCAATTAGGTTGCAATTGTCTCAAAAACAGAGTTTGACAAGAAAACAGTCCTGTGGACAAAGTGACACATTCTGATGGAAGTTTTGACAGGCAGTCATTAAGTACTTCTGCAAGACAGCCAGTTATATTGAACTTAAGGAAAATTTGTTCTTTCCTCAGGATATGAAGAAGGAATTTGTCGAGTCAGGGTGCTATGAGCATTCATTGTTCTCCTCTTTCTGTTCAAAATATTTGTCAGCCTAGCCATGAGGAGAAGGGGAGGAAACCTCAAAATGAACAGTAAGATTCCATGCTGTTAACATTTTAGTTATCTATAACATTAATCACAGCAATCCCAGAGCTTATTTAATTTAAAATAGAATTGACACAAACTTCATGATAGACAGTAATTTTACAACTTAAATTTAAATATGCTGGCTAATGTTTTGTTTCTGAAAAGAAAATATGGGTAAGGGATGACTTTGTGTTATTATAGAAAGTGCAGTGAAATTTGGAATCATTTTATACAGCTTCAAGGCAGTAAGTAATATCTACAGTGACTATATGTTAACAGTGCTCACTGCCATCATGCATTATTGATTCTTTTTCACAATGGAAGACATTTTTTTCCCCTTAGTTTCAGGGTTGTCTGCCAAAATTCTGTGAAAAATTACAAATAATTCTAAGAATTGTTTGCATAAGGCAGAAGAATACTTGCAAAGATAGGCTGGAAGTGTTGTAACAATTCCCGTTTCTGCAATAAATCAGTACAGAATCACTGTTGTGTTCAGAATTTTTATTCACAAATACAAATGATTGCTGTTCATTTGGCTGAAGCAATTCCTGTTTGCCTGGCATTCATTCTCTTGGAGATTATTTCTTCTGTAGCAGGAGCAACCACACATGAAAAAGGTCTGAACATCTGATGTTTACTACACAGGATATTAAAGTAACCCTAAGCAGCATCATTACAATTTCTTATGGTAATCTGGGTGAGATAGTGAAGCATCTGTGATGGTTCAGGAGTTGTTCCTGCTGTAGGAGCAGAAGCTTTCAACAGAGAGGTAGGGAAGACAGCCAAGAATGGTAAATTCTACTGTCACCTCTCTGTAGCAAAAATAATAAGCCTGCTCAGATGTTTCTTATTAGTCTGCTTTAACTAACTTTCAAGCAGAAGTGTTTGTGTGTTCATCTGAAATTCCAGTCTTATACCTTCAATAGGCCTTTAATAATATCTAATTTAATAGAGAATTCTTACATATTTTAGCTGTAATTATTGTCTATAATTTTACTGGGGAAAAAATAGCTCTCTCTATGGCTCAGAATTCTGTTGGTTTGGGGTTTTTTTTTAATAATTTTGTCAATTTGTAATATGTATCATTCACATTTACAGTAAAAATGAAACTTGTAAATATATAACTGGGTACAACAAAGCAGTGCATTCTAAGTTACATAGAGGGAGCTCTTGCTTCGTTTTTCCAATGCAGTAATGCAATATTTCTGGGTAAAGACATATTTTTGTTATTTTTTTATAGGCTAAAGCAATAGCATCCCACAATAATGTGGCATTTACTGACTTTCTCATTTATCTGATCTACAATACTTTTTTTTTTTTCTGAAAATGTGAATGTTGTCAGTTGCTGTTTGTTTCATGAAAAGAAGCTAAAAGAATGGCATTGAAGCTTCATGATCCCCCATTCCTAAAGGAAGAAATTTCCCATTTTAGGTTGTATAAGACAGGAACAAGAACCTTACAAAATTATATGTAGAAAAATTAATATTTGTCACGATCCTTGTGTAGTTTGGTTCCTCCCTTTATCTTGTATTTGTAACCATGCATTTGGTTCCCATCATTGTTAACCTGTTATTTAATCTGCAGTTGCAGTTCAAAACCTTTCATCTGTTCAATGTTCTTGTTGTGTTTCAATTTTCCTTTTCCTGGAGTTGTTTGCTCTTCAGAGAATGTTTGAAGTCCAGCTGCTAAACAAACACTAGAAAGAATAAGATTTCCTTCCCTGTTACTTATATGGGAACTTTACAATTAATTTGTATCACAGATATGTGAAAGTGGGGTGGGTTTTTTTGGTTTTGTTTGTTTGTTTGTATTTTTTTTAATTATTTTTTTTTTAATAGGAATTCAGAGAGGACATGCTTCATATACTCCTAGGGTGTCAGACAGAGTTCTGTGCAAGGAATAGAGAAACTTGAACCAGAATCTTAGGCTGCATGTAGTAGCAAAAAAAAATACTCATATGGGTGTCATTTTCCAAAAGTGGCTGACTTGTGTACCAATTTTCTACACAGGATTGTATTCCTCTTACAGTTGTTTACAGTTTTCAGGAGACAAATAAGTATTTTTAAAAGCTATATAGTTACACAGGAGTTTTTAATGAAAATTACACCATCTAAGTATAGCATATGTTATGAAATGATATTTCATAATACCTACAAGCTTTGACATTCCTTGCAATTCAGTGTGCTGGATTTTTTGATCAATAAGTTAGAATAGTTGTATGAACTTGCTGACTGTCAGTCCTGAAGGGCTAAATAAGCTGGCTGCTCAGACAGAATGCTGGAGTAAGTTCTGCTAGCTGTGTTTTGAGGTGTCGGTGGCTAGCATTCTCTCACATCACCATTCTACCTGTCTGAGTTATTCCAGTAAATCTGTAGCTCATGAAGGATTTGACACAAAACTAGAATAAACTGAGATAATTTCATTAAGGTCGATGTAGCTCTTGTTTATAGAGGGGAAAGTCTGTTGCAAAAATATTTTTAAATAGCAGATTTTTTTGTCACGTTAGTGGTTTTAAAACTTCTAGGAAGTAAAGTTACTACTTTACATGTTTACTTAAGTTTATAGTAAAGGTGTGTGCACCTGCATCTTTAAAATATTTTATGGGTCTGCAGGTCAGTGTTTCATAGACACAATCTGAAGCCTTAACTGATCCAGAGGCATTAGTAAAACATAAGAAGTGGTAGTAATAAATGTTGTTGAAGGGCCATTGCTGTTCACTGGTGATAGCTGACAAGGCTCCTTTTGAAGTCTCTTGTCTGAAAATGTGTCTTCTGATTTAGGGAACAAGGATCCAATACTTCTAGGCCACCACCTAATTTCAGAGTATCCCAAGATAAGTAGAGAGGGTCACTTCATCTAGTTCCTTGTTTGTTTGTTTGCTTTGTTGTTGTTTGGAGGAGTTTTGTTGATTTGTTTTGGATTGGGTTTTTTTGAAGACTGCAGTGTGTTGTGATCCTTTGACACATTTCTTTGGCAGCTAGTTAAAAGGTCTTGTTCTTTTTAAGCTCTGAGAAAGGGTGTCTTGGGCTGGGAAACAGGAAAGCATATTCCTGGCTGTTAGTGGGAATAAAATGCATATCTCCTGATTCAGTCTCCAAATTCTACTGCAATTCCTCTCTTACATAAGCTAAAGAAGTATTTCTTCCTCCTTGGTCCTTGTAGGGGGCCTGCTCTGTACCCCTGAGTTCTTAAGCTCTGTAGAGTCCAGGTTAGGGTTGTATATTCTCTTGAAGGCACAGGTGTGTACAACCTGTCAGGTGATGAAGAACGCCTGCACATGAGACATTCTGGCATAGCTTACCTCTGCAGGACATGGGTCGGCTTGGGATGGGGACAGGAAACCCTGTCCTGTGTGATTTACGTATTCCAGCAGGCCAGCCCAGTGAAGACAGATACCATGCACTCACCCTCATGAAGGCTGTGAGCTTCCAAGATGTGAAAGGGCCCTGGGAGGACAGTTTGGATGGCTGCTCATGCAGAGTTATTGCCCTGGCCCAAGATTTTCACCACGATGGTTATGAGTCACTGGTGGGGTAAGGTAAATCTCCTTATGTAGTACTGTACAATAAGGTTGTAGAATAGCTGTGTTACAGAAAGGTTGGAACTGAAACAAATCCTAGGTCTCCAGTCTGAGGACACTTTGTGGAGAGGTGCTTATAGGGATGCTTATACTAGAATAACCCTCAGGATTTGTGTGGACTTAGCATTTTTTACCAACTTAAAGGATAAAATTAAATACAGCAGGGATAAAATTGCAATACTTTCTCTATATCATATTATCCCTGAAAAATATTGTAATAAAAATAGCATGTTAAATGGCACTCTTGGAAAATACGGTCTTTATTTTTGGGGAAATTGCAAAAGTGGAAGATAAAGACAGCAATAAAAAAATTAAAATTTCTTGCAATTTATTTTTTTTTTTTTTTTAATTTTGCCACCGTGATATTTCCAGTTGGTAAAACGTGTCACAATATTTCAGGCAATGCTCTATAATGCCTAGGTCTAGCTGAGTCATGTTGTTCTCTGGTTGCAGACAGTTTGGAGTTTACACTCTGCAGTGAATTTCCAGTAAGCTTCTGTATTATTGTGGGCTAGGTGATACGTCAAAAAACAAAACAGAGAACCTCAGCCTTTATCAAAATACCACTAAATGAAAAATTGAAGAACCCTAGCCAGTATATTTTACAGACCTTTCCTGATAGTTGTAGATACTTGTTAAAATGTATACATTTCTAGAGTGCCAGTAGTAAAATTCTTTTACTTTGGAAAAAAATAAAAGATTGTCTTTTGATTTGGCTTATAGTCTGTTCTTCATTTTTGCTACTCTATACTATAAATAGACTTTCTCTGAGTGCAGTTTTATGTATTACCATAAAGAAATAATATTAGTTTGTAGAGAATTGTACTAAGAACAACAACATTATTCCTGGGGGGAACAAAACGATTGTTTCCTTGAAGATCTAAGAGGTTATATGTCTTTGCCAATTGTCCCTGACTTGCTTGGCTGAATGAACTAAAACCCTGAAATTCTCCTTCAGTAATGACGTTTTATGATCATTCAATCCACAGTGTTTGATCCCAGATGAGAGAAAACTCATGTTTTTCTACATATGCTTACTGATAATTGTCTTGAATATTAAATTTAAATGCTTGTGTTTACAGTGCCTGCTCTTGAGATTACAGTAGCCGCTGAGTTAACACTTATTGTGTGTATTGTGTCAGTTCTGACTTGACTTAGATTTTGTTCCACCTTTTGAATATTTCCTCTTGAATTTACTAGTTTACATAAAAAATAAGACACAAATTGCTGAATTGAGATATTTCTTATTATCCCAAAGTATAGCTTTCCTTTTGTATAAAATTCCAGAATAATTATACAGAATATTTTGGTTAATGCTTTTATTAATGCATATGTATTCCTCAGAGTGCAAAACCCAAAAGATTTGAAACAGAAATTTGCACTGGGAGTGATGAGTAAAATAAGAACATTCCTGGGTCTAGGATAGACAAGATCATGATAGAGAAATGCTAGTTTTGATGCATAACTTTCAATCACTGTTGATCAAATTGCACTGCAGCTCTGGATCTTGAAAAGATCTGAAGCAGCCAGTATCAAATCACACTTTCACGAGAATTCTTGGCATGAAGCAGACATTTCTTATTACATTTGTCCAGAATAGCCAGTAAATGATGTCATTCAAACTTGTTACAGATGAGAAAGAGTGATAATCTGAGCTACTTTTGTACAAGTAATAACAAGAAGTTAACAAAGTCACATGAAAATATTGACCCTATCCTTGAATTCAGTAAATGTAATTGTAGACATTTTGGTTTACATGCTGAATTTAATTTTCATTTATTTACATTTACAGTCAGTAAAAATAAAAAAAAAAAAAGAAAAAAAAAGATATGTATGATTAGGCTCATATTCACAAAAAAAATATTATAAAAATAGTATTTTAGATACCCAATGCCTTAACACTTATTCATTCAAAACTGAACAATGACTGGACTATATCCAACTGCAGAGAAATGCTAAATATTGCCAGTATACTGCCAGTATAAAACCAGTCTCGCTTGCAAGTATTCAGTGTCCCTAAGGGAATAGTGACCCGTACATTGCCATCCATAATAGCTACTTTCCCAGGAACAGAGGGGAAGAGAATGTTTGTGCAACCAACTTTGGTAAGTTGAATTGCTTTTTCTTCATATTTTATTGTGGTTTAGTGGCGATTAATGGACTCAGAGAGAGGACTGTCTTGCTAGTTGAGGTTTCAGAAACAGAAGAATCTGTCAGAGCAAGTGTTAACTCTCTATTCATCTGTTGAGCTATCTTATTTTCTAGTTTGCTTTTATACTGTCTTTTCTGTCCAGCAGTGAATATAATGTTTTTCTTTTGATTTTGCTGTAACTTACAAATCTTTGTCAACATACTTGGAATATCATTACACAGCTCTGTTTGGATGTGGTCCTTTTGAGCACTAAAATATAAGCCCTTACCACAACTGTCCAAGAGCCAAGATTGTACAGAGGGGGCAAAGAATAGAAGGAGTTCAGGAAGTCTTAAATTAGGATTTTCCCCATCTCAAATAAGGCCTACAAGACAAAAACACCCCCATGGTTCATAGCAGAGGAGGATGTTTCTGATAGCAATCGTCTGATTCAGACAAATTCTTAAATAAGGATAAGGATAAGCAACATAACTCATTAAATAAGTAGTCTTCCCCTTTGACACATGTTCCACATGCTGACCAGAGTTTATGACCATGGGAAAGGAAATACAAATGTTCCTAGACTTTTATGGGCCAGACAGACAGAATCTGAGCAATTCCAGAGAAACCTTATCTTCCTCTTCCATGTCATAGTTCTGTCCTCTAGTGCATGAAGACAAAGAGCTATTCACAGCATGTCTAGAAAGATTCAAGAGTTGAATAAAATCCCATGCACTGTGAGAACATTGTAGAGGGGCAAGGCCTTCTTCACTATGAACTAATAGCAGGAAAAGAATTCTTTGTCTTTAATCAATATACAACTGCATTCATTGATAGAGATGAATTTTAGGATTTTACATTAGTAAAGCAAAATCTAGTGGTGCCTCATATTTTTTTTCTTGTGTTAATTTTTTTTCCTAAAACCAGAGCACTCATCTTTATATTAGTAAGTGGAAAGAAAGCAGCAAAAAGCAAGAGGACACAATGTTGCACAGAAGATGTAAGTCAGACTTGCAGAGAGTTGCAGGCGTGATGGTTCCTTAGTGAGATCTATGGCTAAAAGCTATAGCTTCTCCCAGTGGGGGAAGCTCATTCAGTAGAAAAAACATGCAGCAGGGAGGGACAACGAAGGATGAAGATGATGGCAAAGGCAATTTTACACCAGGTTGTTCCTCTAGTACTGCATAACTTTTGTGAAGATTTGCTCTAACTCCCTGGTAGTTGTTCTTGTTTCTGAATGCTATTGGCAGTGATTGGTAGTATGCTAAATAGATACCAGTGATGCACTCTCTGATTGGTCAGTATGTTATGGAAAAATGTTTACTGAATATTTAAATAACTATTACTAATTTTGTTGTGGCCTTTTCTGTGTGTTTTGATTTTCTCTAGACCAAACTAAAAATTATAAAAAAATATACAAAACAGAGAGGGAATAAGGGATTCTCTTGCTAGCGGTAGTTGCTTCCTATAAGTACCTATCACTAAGCACATTTGATGACAATTGGACTGAATTTTCTGGCTGGACATCCTCTGAAAGGAAGGAAATGCTGTTGTCTGATCCAAACACAGTAAGTAGGGCAGGTAGGGAGGTTTACATGAACAGATCTATATACTGTAGATCTAAACTAAAACCTGAATTCAGATATGCCTCATGAGGAGTAGCTTGGTGGTATTACAGAGACATGCAAAAGTCCAAAGTGGGGCTTGGAAGTAGGTTACTCCTGTCAGTATTTGCTAGGAGTGGTCTGAAATTACCTGCTAGATCTGGACTATGGTTTTGTACAGTACTGGTTTTCTGAATGATACCAGACTTACATAGAACTTAGGAGTTAATCTCTGTCATGCATATCAACCCTGGATTTGAACTAGAGCCTGCCATAGAAATTCTATGTACACAACTCAAGCAGGGTGGTACTCAGTGAGTCAGGCACTTCTGGTCTTCTGGCAGCAACAGGTTTTTTTATTGTGACTTTTAATTTGGACATTCTGTATGCTTATATAACTTTCTTGAGAAAAACAGAATTCAAAACTTACATATGTATTTGATGGTATTGTATTAGAACCATTCCTGGTGATTATAATCATCATTTAAGGAAATGTCCTGTTAAGCACTGTACGAAATATGAGGGACAGACTGCTAAAGAACAGAGTATCAGAAAGGCAGAAAAGAAAAAGAAATGAAATATCTTATCTTGTTTTTGTAGTGGATCAAAGAACATTTTCTAGTAATCTTATGGCATGTGACTCCATGTTGCTGTGCTTTCTAATAAAATTGTTTATTCAATTTGCTGATGCTGTTTGCCTGTTTGATGGCATCACAAGGCATCATTTAATTGTATAACTTCTACATACATTGTTGTAGCTTTTTTTTTTCTTTTGCAAAGTAGCTTACTTGTTTTAAAATATACTTCATTATTCTAATAACTTCTGGGCCTTATTGTGCTTAACTCTTTAATAACTCCAAAGTTTGCTTTTTCTGGCCAGATGGTGTAAAGCACTGAGTTCTGTTAACCATACTAATTCAAGCCTTAGCTCTTTCCATGATCAAACTCTTAACTGCAACAAAAATGATCCAGATTAAAGACTGTAATATAAAAGTTGAATAACATTTTACTGATAAGTCAATTAAATTGCAATTGTAGTATTTAGCAGTGTGGAATTCCTAATTTTTCAAATGCTGATGTCCAATCTGCCCTTCTGCAAGTTCATTATCTGCTTTCTGAGGACACCTCATCCATCTACTGTAATATCATTATTTGGACTGTTTATTGATAAATAAATAAATAAAATACATTGAAAAATTTATAAGCATGGACTGTAGATAGTGGAAGGAACTGCCGATTCATTAGTATAAGAAGCGGAGTGCAGAAAATTACCAAGAGAAAATGTTTACACAGATACCCAAAAGAACATTTAGACACATCAGATATTAGCAGAGTTAATTGATAAGCATGACCCAACTCCCTTTAGTATAATTATACCAATTCCCAAATTCCATGAAAAAGCAACAACTGAGCAATACACTGCTGGGAGAAAGGCTTCAAGTGCAGCTGTCTTGCTCTTAACAGAGGATTAACAAGATTCAAGAGATCATTATGATAAATGGAAACCTTTTCCTCATGTAAACTATGGGGACAGTCTGCTTGCTCTTTGCTTTCTCATGAGTGTTGAGAGATAATGAGAACATGTAAATCTTTTCTCTAAAACCATGTGTAAGGCAAAAACTGGCTTGTTACTGAGCATAACAACTTTGATCCTGAGTGCTATATCATTCATAGCTCAGCAAATTCA